>APFE030552930.1:122095-135870 GCA_000404065.3 Pinus taeda
TGATGTCGGACCAGATTTGGGAAATGCCTCTGAGTTTCATAAACTCATTCGCATTGATGTTCTTAGTGAACCTCCATCCGAACATATGTTTTGCAGTTAGCATTGTGAACTCATATTTGGTTGAGCCTCACAGGACTGATGCCAAGAATCTTTTGAGATATCTTCGTGGTACAATGTGTTAAGATACACTGCCGGAGATGTAAGACTGCTTGGATATACTGATGCTGATTGGGCAGGCAGTGTGGTGGACCGTAAGAGCACTTCCGGGTGTTGTTTCACCTTGGGATCTGCTTCGATATCCTGGATGAGCAGGAAGTAGAAGTCGATGGCTTTGAGCACTGCCGAAGCAGAATATATTGCTGCTAGCATGACCTCGCGTGAGGCAATGAGCTGTTTGAATTTACATTGGATACCACTGTGATTCTTTGTAACAACCAGAGGTGGGATTCGATTATTGAGGAATCCCGTATTCATCGATTGCTCCAGCAGATAGACATCATTTGGGATATGGTAAGTCGATGAGCAAGGAGGCTCCATCGCATTAAGATGATGTGCAGGTTGATACACCTTGTCCAAGCCCCGAGGAAAGATCTAATCTTTTCCAAACAACTTGGAGTCGGCAAGAAACCCTTGTACAAGGGTCCTGCATGTTGCATACATTGAGCTCTGGGAGCTTTGAGGGCTTGCCGTTCCTACTGGAGCAACATATGACCATAGGGTGACTCACCCTCCCCTGGTTGGTGCGCACTGGAACAAGATGATTCGCTCTCTTGTGGAACAAGATGATTCGCTCTCTTGTGAAACAGGATGATTCGCTCTCCATTGTAGCAGGATTGATGTGTTCTCCTGTGAGGCATGGATTGATGTGTTCTCCATGGCAGCCTGGATTGATGTGTTCTCTAAGTTCTCCTGTCGAGGCATCCTACCCATGCAGTCTGGGACTCATGGGAAGTACCTCTCATCTGATCAATGAGCAAGGAAATGAAGTTAGGGACCATAGTAGTACCAATGGACGCATCGTTGCATCTACCGTACTCCCTACGCTAGGATGACCTCCATTGGTCTGGGATCAATGATACTGGTCTAAGACCAGTGGTAGGAGTTGTACCATACTATGACGCTAACTTCGGGTCGGTTGAGACTGGTCTGGGACCAGTGGTACACACTCCAAGACTGACTTTGTGTCAGTGCAGTACTGGTTTGGGACCAGTGAGAGTGGTACATACTATGACACTGACTTCGGGTCGGTTGAGACTGGTCTGGGACCAGTGGTACACTCTCTGAGATTGCGATACTGGTCTGGGACCAGTGGTAGGAGTGGTACTTACTATGAAGCTGACTTCGGGCTGGCTGAGACTGGTCTGGGACCAATGGTATGCACTCTGAGACTGACTTTGAGTCAGTGGAGGATGATAGTGGTTTAGGACCAGTGGAGTTGTACTCACTATGACGCTGACTTCAGGTTGGTTGAGACTGGCCTGGGACTAGTGGTACATACTCTGAGACTGACTTTGAGTTAGTATGATACATCCTCGATCATTTCTTCTTCTTCATAGTTCAGCGGAGATGAGCAGAGCAGAGTCAGCAGAGCATAGCTAGCAGAGCTGAGTAGAGCAGAGCAGAGCAAAGCCAACTGAGCTGAGCAGAGCAGAGCTAGCAGAGCTGAGCTGAGCAAAGCAGAGCAGAGTAGAGCAGAGCCAACAGAGTTGAGCAGAGTTGGGCAGAACAGTGCAGGGCACTGATGGCAGAGATAGTACAGTCGGACTTATGGATCAATGGATGGAGTTCTCCCTAGTTGAGAGGGAGTGTTAAATTGGCAACTAGGGCCAAACTCCATGTGGGTCAGCTTATTTATGGCAGCTGATATTTTTATTGGATCCCTCTCGTCGAGAGGTGTAGGATTGATCCAAAGATCATTTGATTCTGATATGTATTTATGGAGATATGAATTTATTTAGATTATGATTTTATTATCTGGCCGACCAGCTCGTATGTAGGCTCTAGAAGCCCAACCGACGTGTCTATTCAACCTCGACATTTTTAGTATAAATAAGAGAGGATTTGATGTCATTTAGAACACACATTCTTCATGTGTACTCCTCCTCTCCACGTCTTGGGGTTTTGGAGTAGGAGAAGACACTAAAAGAATATGTTGGATGCCCTAACTGCAGATATTCTAAACTCAGTCAAGAGTCGCTGTAATAGAGGGAGCCGTAGTCATAATCTTGCAAACATTGAAGACATCCACACAGTTCCTTATACAGGCAATATCTACACATAGCATGGTAACTACACGCTGTCCATATGCTATCTGCGCACAGTAAGGTAACTACACGCTGTTCATATGCTGAAATGAATATGTACACACAGTATGGTAATATATACATATTCGATGCAGTTTTTGAGATTCTAATACACTAACAAGAAGGGACATCTATCCACACAGCAGTCTGGTAGTGTAGTTTAAGAAATACGCGAACATATATATATACGTAGGCAATCTGACAGCGCAGTGGAGATATATATATATGCATCATCAGAAGACTTACCTCGCAGGCATCCTGGCAGCATAGTGGAGAAATATATATACGCAGGAGCTGGCAGCGTGGTTTAAGCACATGAAGACTCATACAATGGTGAACGCAATCATGGTATTACACACTGAACATTCTGCCCTAATGCGCTCAACACCTATACGCTGGAAACCCTATTCTTTACACGCAGTCATGACAATATATATCACGTACAGTCATACGTAGTCCATTCTAGGTACGCACAGGTCCATAAAAAGTACACACAATCATACACTGCAGTTATGATAATATACATACGCTGGACAATCATGTATATACGCTAGGCAGTATACATGTGAATGCAGTCACATACATATATGGAACGCAGTGATGTATTGAAGACTGTACATATGAACGCAGTCAAGGCACTCAGTAATGAAGACTGTACATATGAATGCTCCAGAGTTCTCAATTCTCATCTCTTTCATTTGCTATCTCAAATAATGTTGCCACCTTTTACTTCTTGGCTTGAATTGTTCATCTCTATTGTTGTCCCCTCTTGCGTATTTGGTTCAGATTTTTGTTCCTGGCTTCAGTAAATTTGATCTCTCTTTCCTTCACTAGTTGATCTCTACCTTTGCCAACTGTCCTTCCTTGTCCTCTTCTCACCTTCACTGGCTTCTCAACCTCATTGAGATTTGCTATTGTTATCGTCTCCTTGTCTGTGGAAAGCCATTTACTTTTATGTTGTAGGCTGTGTTACCAAAATCTAGCAGTCTCAATAGATAAATAATCATCTTTAACTGATGGTCTAGGGTTTGAGGTACTAGGTGATGAGGTAGGACTCCCAAAGTGAAGCTCAATGTGATAATATGGCACTTTAGAAGGGTTTTAGCTCCCTATAAGAGACCTAGAAGAAAATTGCACGTGATCGAGGGTTTTGTGAACTATCGTTTCTCTTCTAGGGTTTCTTTTTGTGAAACCACCAGTGTAGTCGATACATTGAGCCGTTTGATCTCTGCTCCCTGAGCCATCTATATATTATTTTATGTATATATTTTTCTATTCTTAGGGCTTTTTGAATAATAAAAAATAAGGACAATTGCATAATTTAGTAAAATGAGATGGTTGTTTGATGGAATAAGGAGTGTGCCTTATTTCCACTAGGTCTATGGGGTCAAATCGATGCTCCTCTTGAGTTGGTTGATCAATGATTGTGGATTATGGCCGTAGGTGGAACCCCATAAGTTATATGAACTCGCGCCTAATCAAGAATAGGTGTTGAAACCAAGGCCTACTAGAAATCATTATACTTAGGGAAAATCCTTCAACAAATAGATCAACTATGATGTAAAATAAACCGAATCCCTTGGTGAGGAGCACTAGGGCATGGCCCAACAAGAAGTAGCAACAAAGGAGTCCGGATCAAGAAGGAAGAGAAAGAAGATGCAACTCTGGCATCTGTGGGAAAGCAGGAGAAGAGGAAGGAGGAGGACCTCTCCAAGGTCAAGTGCTTCTATTGTGGGGAACTAGGTCACTATGCAAAGAAGTGTCCGAGGAAGAAGATTAAAGGAGAGGCTTCTGACTCTAAGGCAACGCCAATGAAGGCGGAGAAAGAAGTAGAGGAGGATGACGATTGTGCCATGAGTGCTCATGTGCCACTTGAGAAGAAGTGGGCAGACATTGGCTAATAGTCAGGAGGACTACAGGAGATGAGGGGCAGGATCCTTGAGGTACCCAACCTCTTGGATTGTACCTTGCTACGGGAGCCCCGAAGAGGAGTAGCAGGAATGGCTGATGTAGGTAAAGACGGATGCGGATGAAGCGACATAGAGTGCTATAGTCCAGGAGTCCCCGAACAACGCGAAGCTAGCAGGTTGCAACAGTGCGAGAGGAACGAGATTGCTGTGCTAGTGCAGGATGACACAGAGAGGTGTGCAACGGTGCAAGATGCAGGGAGTTGTAGTAGCGCAGAGGTCAGTAGAGGGAGCACTTGTTAGCGGCAGAGAGAGCTTCAGCATCGGGAGTGTTTCTAGCATGACAGGGATGTCAAAAGGTGGGTGGATTAGTTACTTATCAGTAACTGAGTTGCAGTGCAGTAGCAGTTAGAAGTAGCACGATGCAGCATGATGAGAGGGGGTTGGAGTGCAAATGCAGTGTTGGGAGTATGGACCAGCAACAACATGGATGTAGAGGGAGCTACCATACGGATGTAGCAGTGGCAGTCGTAGGGCCATGGGCAGTAGTACAGGATGCAAAAGTGCAGAGGATGTTGCGCGGGGAGGCCTAGCACCAACACAAGTACCAGTGCTGGATAATTAGGGTGATACTTAGCGTGGAGTATTACGGTGTCACTTGCGTGTTTTTTTCTTTCAGCTAATGATTTGTAGATGTTGTGACTGTATTGTGTTTATTTCGGTATTTAAATGTTTTAAATAACTTGTTTAGAATTTACAAGTAGAAGAAATAAACCAACAACATACATATTAATTTCTAATGGATAGACTTTGGAATGTCAACACCTGAGCCATCTATATATCATTCGATGGTTATATTTTTCTATTCTTGGGGCTTTTTGAATAATAAAAATTAAGGACAATTGCAGAATTTAGTAAAAAGAGATGGTTGTTTGGTGGAATAAGGAGTGTCCCTTATTTCCACTAGGTCTATGGGGTCAAATCAATGGCCCTTTTGAGTTGGTTGATCAATGATTGTGGATTATGGTTGGAGTTGGAACCCCATAACTTAAATGAGCTCGCGCCTAATCAAGTACATGTTTTGAAACCAAGCCCTACTAGAAAGGATTATACTAGGGAAAATCCTTCCACAAATAGATCAACTATGATGCAAAATAAACCGAATCCCTTGGTGAGGAGCAGTAGGGCATGGCCCAACAAGAAGAAACAAACTCTACCTTACATCAACAAGAGAGATGTGCAAGTAAAACCTTAGACATCCCTTAGCAAGTGTCCAAGCTTCCTTTCAAATTGGTTGATCTAGTTAGTTTTTGTAGTATTCTTTAGCTATCCACAAATCCCCTTAAGAAATTTTCGATATCAACCAAGAAATATAATTCATGATGAACACCAAAGATTTCATGAAAATATTTCACATTATGGAAAAACGATTTCAACAATTCACAATGGTCTGCAAATTAGGGAGATTTCTCTATTTATAGGTTAGGATCTCAACATCTTTCCTCCTTTTGATTGAAAGAACAAGTGACTTTTCATCCACAATACACTTGACGATTAAGTCAAACTACAACTTATTTCATTACATTACCTGAAACTGAAAAACATCCCACCAATTAGAGGTTAGATTTGACAAAAGGAGGTCTGAATTGACCTGAGGGTACAACGTTCCATCAAGAATAACTTGACATTGCTTGAAAAATTAACTTGAGTGGTTGCAGGTAAAAAATTCCACTTTGTTTGCACAATGTTGCTTGAATGAGGACGTTGTGCTTTCCAACTGCTAGTATAATGTGGACAACCTCCCTTTGCTGGGTGCAAAGATGAATCAAACCATGCTTTTAGGCTACTTGCTTGATTTTGACTCGAAATGTCCCTCGGATTGCTTGGAGACTTAAACGACATTCTGTTTTGCCTCAACATTCCTCCAAATTGATCACTACATGGTCCAATGGGTAGAAAGGGCAGAGGAAACTCCTTGTCTGGATCCATTTCCCTGATTTTTGTGTGGTTTAATGCTTGAACTTTCAAGCTCATTAGTTGCCCTTAGTCTATGATGTGTCCTTGACTTGCTTTTATATCTTGCTTACTTAACACATTTTCCATGTTGCCTCTTTTAACCTCATTCCTGCACTAGGGGAAGTCACCTCGTTTTGAAGGTACCTAAAATATGTAAATGGGACATTAAGGGGGGCGTTAAGAGTGCCTTGACTTGGATTAAGAGTGCCTTGACTTGGATTTTATTACTCTTGAGTTGGAGGTCGCAAGATATTTTTCCACTGCCTTGGAGGATGTGGGTCGCTGAATTAGGGATCACTAATGCATCGCAAACTTTGAGACTTCCATGAAGAATGATGGTCATAGCCAAAGAGGCGTGCATACATATCGATATGGTTAATTTGGCTAACAAAGATTGCATTGAGATAATGGGAAAGTGAGGGGAAATGTACAATAAGTGATCACCTTTAGAGGGTTACTCAACAAGTGCTCCCATAAATCATTAGTCATAGTAGATCCACCTCCTCATAAGTGATCACCGTAAGAGGTAAGAATGTTGTATGATGCTTTCTTTCGCATACTATTCTTCTCTTTTCCTGACCCATTGAATGCAGAATGAAATCAGTTCCTACTAGTACTAACCTTTCTCTAGTGGCTTGTGGATTAGACTAGCCTCATAAGGTTTCCATAATTAATATGCTCTTCCAAGTTGAGCGATGCTTTGCTTTTGGGAGGGACCTTTGTGAGAGAAACCTAGGCCTTATGTGGTGAGGTTTTCTCAAAAAAATAATAGCACCCCCATTCTTACTTTTAATAATGAACCCTTTTTCCTATATCCTCTCTCTCTGTTTTTTTTTCTTTTCCCTTTCCTTGGCTACATCACCACTAATGGGTCTCTTTAGGTCGTTTTCTCAGGTAGGGATCGACTTGAGATGGCTTCTTCTTAGATGGGACCAATCACTGTGCCTCTCCATTGCCTATGAAGGAATGTGGTCTTGGTTGTCGCATCCTATAGACTGCAGTTATGGGATCACATCTCTAACCATTGCTCCAATGCTTTCTTCCACTCGTCTATTGCATTCACCAGTTCAACGCTAAGATTGTCAACTTTTTCATCTTTCCTTTTTTATTTGTGCTCCAGAGTTCTCGATTCTCACCTCTTTCATTTGCTATCTCAAATAATGTTGCCACATCTTACTTCTTGGCTTCAATTTTTCATCTCTATTGTTGTCCACTCCTGCGTATTTGGTTCAGTTTTTTGGTCCTAGCTTTAGTAAATTTGATCTCTCTTTCCACCACTAGTTGATCTCTACCTTTGCCACCTGTCCTTCATTGTCATCTTTTCACCTTCACTCACTTCTCAACCTCACTGAGATTTGCTATTGTTATTGTCTCGCTGTATGTGGAAAGCCATTTACTTTTATGTTTTAGGTTGTGTTACCAAAATCTAGTAGGCCCTAAGGAGGGAAAGGCTATGGGTCAAAGAGGTAAACTGAGTGATAACAATGGGATGGTGTCCCATAGTCACAATAACTAGTGCCCTCGCTCTTTATGGAATTTTCATGATAGTAGATAAACAATCATCTTTAACTGATGTTCTAGGGTTTGAGGTACTAGGTCATGAGGTAGGACTCCCTAAGGGAAGCTCAATGTGATAATATGGCACTTCAGAAGGGTTTTTGAATAATAAAAAATAAGGACAATTGCATAATTTAGTAAAAAGAGATGGTTGTTTGGTGGAATAAGGAGTGTGACTTATTCCCACTAGGTCTATGGGGTCAAATCGATGCTCCTCGTGAGTTGGTCGATCAATGATTGTGGATTATGGTCGGAGTTGGAACCCCATAAGTTAAATGAGCTCGCGACTAATCAATAACAAGTTTTGAAACCAAACCCTACTAGAAAGGATTATACGTTGGGAAAATCCTTCAACAAATAGATCAACTATGAAAAAAATAAACCGAAGCCCCCGCTCTTTATGGAATTTTCATGATGTGACGAGTCCTAGTAGATAAACAATCATCTTTAACTGATGTTCTAGGGTTTGAGGTACTAGGTCATGAGGTAGGACTCCCTAAGGGAAGCTCAATGTGATAATATGGCACTTCAGAAGGGTTTTTGAATAATAAAAAATAAGGACAATTGCATAATTTAGTAAAAAGAGATGGTTGTTTGGTGGAATAAGGAGTGTGACTTATTCCCGCTAGGTCTATAAGCTCAAATCGATGCTCCTCTTGAGTTGGTTAATCAATGATTGTGGATTATGGTCGGAGGTGGAACCCCATAAGTTAAATGAGCTCGTGACTAATCAATAACAAGTTTTGAAACCAAACCCTACTAGAAAGGATTATAAGTGGGGAAAATCCTTCAACAAATAGATCAACTATGAAAAAAATAAACCGAAACCCTATGTGAGGAGCACTAGGGCATGGCCGAACAAGAAGAAACAAACTCTACCTTACATCAACAAGAGAGATGTGCAAGTAAAACCATAGACATCCCTTAGCAAGTGACCAAGCTTCCTTTGAAATGGGTTGATCTAGTTAGCTTTTGTAGTATTCTTTAGCTATCCACAAATCCCCTTAAGAAATATTCGAAATCAACCTAGAAATATAATTCATGATGAACACCAAAGATTTCAAGAAAATATGACATTATGGAAAACCGATTTCAACAATTCACAATGATTTGCAAGCGAGGGAGATTTCACTATTTATAGGTTAGTATCTCAAACTACAAGTTATTTCATTACATTGCCTAAAACTAAAAAACATCCCACCAATTAGAGGTTAGATTTGACAAAAGGAGGTCTTAATTGACCTAAGGGTACAACGTTCCATCAAGAATAGCTTGACATTGGTTGAAAATTAACTTGAGTGCTTGGGAAGTAAAAAATTCCAGTTTGTTTGCTCAATGTTGCTTGAATGAGGACATTGTGCTTCCCAATGGCTAGTATAATGTGGACAACCTCCCTTTGCTCAGTGCAAAGATGATTCAAACCATGCTTTTAGGCTCCTTGCTTGATTTTGACATGAAATGTCCCTCGGATTGCTTGGACTCTTAAATGACCTTCTGTTTTGCCTCAACATTCCTCCAAATTGACCTCTACATGGTCCAATGGGTAGAAAGAGTAGAGGAAACTCCTTGTCTGGATCCAATTTCCTGATTTTTGTGTGGTTTAAGGCTAGAACTTTCTTGCTCATTAGTTGCCCTTACTCTATGATGTGTGCTTGACTTGCTTTTGCATCTTGCTTACTCAACACATTTTCCATGTTACCTCTTTTAACCTCATTCCTGCACTAGCAGAAGTCACCTCGTTTTGAAGGTACCTAAAAGATGAGAATGGGACATTAAAGGGTTCGTTAAGAGTGCCTTGACTTGGATTTGATTACTCTTGAGTTGGAGGTCACAAGATATTTATCCACTGCCTTGGAGGATGCGGGTCACTGCATTAGGATCACTAATGCATCACAAAGTTTGAGACTTCCATGAAGAATGATTGTCATAGCCAAAGAGGTGTGCATACAAAAGTGATCACCTTTAGAGGGTTACTCAACAAGGGCTCCCATAAATCATCAGTCATAGTAGATCCACCTCCTAATGTTCGCGTATCACCATAAGAGGTAAGAATGTTGCATGATGATTTCTTTTGCATACTATTCTTCTCTTTTCCTGACCCATCAAATGCAGAATGAAATCAATTCCTTATAGTGCTAAGTTGCTAACCTTTCTCTAGTGGCTTGTGGATTAGACTAGCCTCATAAGGTTTCCATAATTAATATGCTCTTCCATGTTGAGCGATGCTTTGCTTTTGGGAAGGACCATTGTGAGAGAAACCTAGGCCTTATGTGGTGAGTTTCTCAAAAAAATAATAGCACCCCCATTCTTACTTTTAATAATGAACCCTTTTTCCTATATCCTCTCTCTCTGTTTTTTTTGCTTTCCCCTTTCCTTGGCTACATCACCACTAATGGGTCTCTCTAGGTCATTTTCTCAGGTAGGGCCCAACTTGAGATGGATTCTTCTTAGATGGGACCAATGACCGTGCCTCTCCATTGCTATTAAGGATTGTGGTCTTGGTTATTGCATCCTATACACTGGAGCTATGGGATCACATCTCTAACCATTGCTCCAATGCTTTCTTCCACTCATGTATTGCTTTCCCCAGTTCAACATTAAGATTGTGAACTTTTTCATCTTTCCTTCTTTATTTGTTCTCCAGAGTTCTCAATTCACACCTCTTTCATTTGCTATCTCAAATAATGTTGCCACCTCTTACTTCTTGGCTTCAGTTTTTCATCTCTATTATTGTCCCCTCTTGCGTATTTGGTTCAGGTTTTTGGTCTTGGCTTCAGTAAATTTGATCTCTCTTTCCTCCACTAGTTGATATCTACCTTTGCCACCTGTCCTTCCTTGTCCTCTTCTCACCTTCACTAGCTTCTCAACCTCATTGAGATTTGCTATTGTTATCGTCTCCTTGTATGTGGCAAGCCATTTACTTTGATGTTGTAGGTTGTGTTACCAAAATCTAGCAGGCCCTAAGGAGGGAAAGGCTATGGGTCAAAGAGGTAAACTAAGTGATAACATTGGGAGGATGTCCCCTGCTCTTTATGGACTTTTCATTATGTGAGGAGTCCCAGTAGATAAACAATCATCTTTAACTGATGTTCTAAGGTTTGAGGTACTAGGTGACGAGGTAGGACTTCCCAAGGGAAGCTCAATGTGATAATATGGCACGTCAAAAGGGTTTTAGCTCCCTATAAAAGACCTAGAAGAAACTTGCTTGTGATCTAGGGTTTTGTGAACTATTGTTTCTCTTCTAGGGTTTTTTTTTGTGAAACCACCAGTGTAGTTAATACATTGAGCCGTTTGATCTTTGCTTCCTGAGCCGTCTATATATTATTTTATGTATATATTTTTCTATTATTGGGGCTTTTTGAATAATAAAAAATAAGGACAATTGCAGAATTAGTAAAAAGAGATGGTTGTTTGGTGGAATGAGGAGTGTGCCTTGTTTGCACTAGGTCTATGGGGTCAAATTGATGCTCCTCTTGAGTTGGGTGATCAATGATCGTGAATTATGGCCAGCGGTGGAACCCCATAATTGAAATGAGTTCGCGCCTAATCAAGAACAAGTTTTGAAAGCAAGCCCTACTAGAAAGGATTATACTTACGGAAAATCCTTCAACAAATAGATCAATTATGATGCAAAATAAAGTGAATCGCTTGGTGAGGAGCACTACGGCATGGACCAACAAGAAGAAACAAACTCTACCTTACATCAACAAGAGATATGTGCGAGTAAAACCCTAGACATCCCTTAGCAAGTGACTAAACTTCCTTTCAAATGGGTTGATCTTGTTAGTTTTTGTAGTATTCTTTAGTTATCCACAAATCCCCTTAAGAAATTTTCGAAATCAACCAAGAAATATAATTCATGATGAACACTAAAGGTCTCATGATAATGTTTCACTTTATGGAAAACTGATTTCAACAATTCACAATGATCTGCAAATGAGGGAGGTTTCTCTATTTATAGGTTAGGATCTCAACATCTTTCCTCATTTTGATTGAAAAAACAATTGACTTTTCATCCACAATAGGCTTGACGATTAATTCAAGCTACAAATTATTTCATTACATTACCTAAAATTGAAAAACATCCCACCAATTAGAGGTTAGATTTGACAAAAGGACGTCTGAATTGACCTAAAGGTACAACGTTCCATCAAGAATAGCTTGACATTACATGAAAAATTAACTTGAGTGCTTAGGAAGTACAAAATTCCACTTTGTTTGCACAATGTTGCTTGAACGAGGACGTTGTGCTTTCCAACAACTAGTATAATGTGGACAACCTCACTTTGCTTGGTGCAAAGATGATTCAAACCATGCTTTTAGGCTCCTTGCATGATTTTGACTCGAAATGTCCCTCGAATTGCTTGGAGACTTAAATGACCTTTTGTATTGCCTCAACATTCCTCCAAATTGACCTCTACATCGTCGAATGGGTAGAAAGGGCAGAGGAAACTCCTTGCCTGTATCCATTTGCCTTCTTTTTGTGTGGTTTAAGGCTTGAAATTTCTTGCACATTAGTTGCCCTTAGTTTATGATGTGTCGTTGACTTGGTTTTACATCTTGCTTACTCAACACATTTTCCATGTTACCTCTTTTAACCAGGGGAAGTCACCTCGTTTTGAAGGTATGTAAAAGATGTGTTGTCGCGCAGATTGACACGACAACGCTCAGACCAGGGGCTGTCACTCTAATCCCCGATCCCTCCGTTTAAGCCTGTCTCCTGCGGCTAAGGGGGGTAGACCCTGTGAGATGATGAAGACCAACTGCCAAACAGTTGGTTAGGAGACACGAGACACGATACGATAAGCACTAGATGAATTTGATTTTAGCAGAGCAGTGCCTTCAAAGATGTTATTAAATCGATTACCTGTTAGATGATCATAGAAACTGTTAGCGCTTGGAATTCACCTAGGCTGAGATAGACAAACTCTCAAGGCTACATCAAACCATTTCACCTCGTAGCTAGCCCTACGAGGTATGAGAAGGCTCTCTCGGGTCAAAACTCGATGGATTTTGTCAATAGGATGAGTTGACCAATTAGGAACAAGGATTTTAGGCTAGTAAACTGATATGGGGGATTGGTTTAGAGTTTTTGGATTTTTTGGTGGCAATTGGAGGGAGTGCAATTCAGGGTGCGGGGATTGAGCTCAGTTTTTGCAGGTGATTCCTTGGGGCAAGGTAGGAATCTATGCTGATGCCTTTAGTCTAAAATAGATGATCAAAGAAGAAAGGAGGAAAGCTAAAGAGGGCAAAAATGGATTTGAATCCTCTCTAGACGGTGGAAAACATAAAATTTAAACAAAATTGAAAGCTGAGCATGGCATGCATGAATTCAAACTTTATCACTTCTTTTGTTTAAACAGCAGCAAGAGATTAAGGAATGAAACACATAAACACACTTACAATAACAGTAGGAAGCACACCATCAACATAATAATCCACAAGAATCCACAATGAAGTCTGCAAAACCCTGGCCTTCCTTTTCCTCAAATTGCAGAAAATTCAAGTCAATAATACAATAGCACTTCTCCCTCTAGAGTCCAACCAACAAAATGAGAAGGAGAGGGCATAATATAGAAATTCAAACCTCTTTCCCCCACCTCTAGGGGTCGAGCTCATCCTTCTAGGAGCAGTTTGAACTAATTCCAAACTAAGCACTAGATAATAGGCATCTCAACAACTTGCCTCTATTACTTAGCTAACTAATTCATGCATTAATTTTTCACTTTTTACATCAAGGAAGCTTCTAGAAGAGTAAAGAGAGTTAAAATCTATCAAAGTGCCATGAAAATATTACATTTATCCATGATTTACAAGTAAAAATAGTCAACCATAGTCAAAACAGTGTTTTTTGACCAAAAAGTGAATTCTGGCAAAGTTATCTCTCATGTCCGCGCCCCCTGTCTCTCGTGTCCGCGCACATTTGCAGCAACTTTTGAGTGGGTTCCACTGGTCCAAATCAAGTGCAAGATAGCTCATTGGAAAGATTGGC
>APFE030552958.1:0-29176 GCA_000404065.3 Pinus taeda
ATGTTAGACGATTGAAATATTTGCAACCATTAGATTAAAAATCTTATCATAACTACTTTCATAGTTGAATGAAAAATCTTATTATACCTAATTTTTCAAACTGCCCAGCCTGACCTACTGAATGAAGTCTTGCACTCTGTTATTCCAAAGCTGAAAAATATTGACCACGACAAATCGAATAGCTTTGTTAAGTTTTCTGAACAGGTTTGTGAGTTGTTTTTTCTCAAGGTCTCATTCAGCCTTTTTTTGACAAACGTTTTGCTTCCGGAAATTCAAATATTTTGTGCTGGATTGAAAGACTGGAGATATTTGTTGATGCAGTACGATCAACATCAATTTATGCAAGCTATTATTTCTACGAGTACTGATATATGAGATATCTTGATTAGAAAAACATAAAATGTTTCAAACTGGAAATAAGGTTTACCAAATTTCATAAAATAGAAATATGGGTATATGTGTCTTATTATTGTGTAAATGTATATTTTTTATTTTCCAAGTTGTAACACTCATGGGCCAATGCTTACAACTATCACGAGTTTTTTGAATCTTTTTATTCACATGGATTTCTTATTATGGAATTAAAAAGATCGAAACTCACGTTACACACATTCTTTGAAAATTTTCATATGGATATTTAAATTTTGTGTTTTGGTTTCATGGTTTGAATTTCTCCCATTCCGTATTAACATTATTCATGTATGCCTTCCTTCAATAATAGAAACTCTACCAATATGCTCTGAATATGCCCATGAGCAGAGGCTTTTAAAGTAGCTTTTTGGCTTTGAATGAATCTTCTGCACAAGCCACTGAATTTATAAGATTTTGGTTTCATGACATGAATTTGTATCATTTCTTATTAACATTCTTGATTGTATGCCTTCATTCAATAATAAAACCTCTACCAATATGCTCTGAATATGCCCATGAGTAGAGCCTTTTAAAGTAACTTTTGGGTTTTTAAAGATCTTTTGGACAAGTCACTTAATTTATACGAGTGTATCGTGTAGGGATAAGTGCAGGAGATGTCTAGCTTCTTCTAGACTCCAAATGATGATGAAAAAGATGATACAACTTCTTCACATGATTATACAAAATTGACTGATGAAAACATCTTCCAAAATATGTTACTTTTAAAAGCTTTCTTACATGATTATACAAAATCGAGTGATGAAAACATCTTCCAAATTCATCTACTTTTAAAAGCTTTCTTACTATTATTAAGTTGTTATTTTGATTCTTTAAAGTGGCTGTAAAAACCAGGTGGAACAAGTTAATTTTTTGATTATGTGATATTGATGAATGTGCGCCTTAGCGAGTTTTTTTTTAATTAAAAATATTTTGAAATATATAAATCAATTTATTTTTGAAATTTTTCTAGAAAAAAATATACAGGCTATATTTTTTCTTATTTAAATATATTTTGAAATATATAATTCAATTTAGTTTTGAAAATTTTATGAAAACAAAATATATAAATCAATTTATTTTTGAAATTTTTTTGAAAAGTTCAAGTTAGTTTGAAATTCACATTTACTATCTTTAGAAATTTTATTTAAATTTTAAATTAAAAAAATATATAAATAAACATAAAAGTGCATGAATCAAACCAATAAGGAAAAAAATCCAATATCTATTAGTGTAATTTTTTAATTTTCTTTTCTACTTAATTTTCTTTTTTTAGATTTTTAAGTTGAGATTTTTACTTTTTCTTATTTAAACATATTTTGAATTATATAAATCAATTCGTCTTTGAAATTTGTATGGAAAGTTCAAGTTAGTTTAGAATTTACATTTACCCTCTTTTACAAATTCTATGTAACTTTTAAATTAAAATAAAATATATAAAAAATAAAATCCATGAATCAAACTAATGAGTAAAAAAATCCAATATCTATTAAATTTTGCAATAAAATAGTTATTTGTATAAGAAGATTAATCCTTCTCTCCATAGAAATGGTTACATTATCTATACTCATGTTTACTTTGAAATGAGGCTTCGAGAGTTTTGATTTAATCATTAATAATTACTAGGTAGATGGTATGGATTTAACATGATATTTTTTAGTAATATTCATTAATCAAAAATTGAGATTCTACAAAATAGCTATGCTCTTTTTGAAAATTTTAATTAAATTGATTAATTAAAAAATATTTACAAATAAATATCATATGATAACCTTAACATGTAAATAGACTATGTTGCAATACTATGTATCAATACCATGGTTAACTAATACCACATACCCAAAAATCCATAACTAATATTCATATGGCACATATTAATGACATTTTTTAATTAAAAGGAAAAAAACAACATATTTGTTTTCTCAAAAGAAATTTTATCCTTTAGTTCATTTATATCACTATCTACATTACTAAAAGAATATTAATGAGATATAAATTACTACCATGAACCTAATAATTAATAATTATTGATAATTCCAAAATAACCACTCACAATATACAATAATATTTGTTATAAAATAACATAAAAGCAAACCAAACAAAAAACACCGAATAGATAAACCATTCAATTTACAGTTGTAGAGTTACAAAACAATCGGGAAGGATGCTTATGGAAAATCAATGTGAGAAAGTCGACATGAAGATGGGACCGTCAAATTTTTTTCCTTGCCATAACATGGGAACATGCCCCAAGAGAAGTGGCATCCACCGATACACATCTGAATGTCCTTTTTTGGGTCGAACGATGTCATGGTAATTGAGGGTTACTTGGCCCCATGAACCGATCAATCACCCAATTGAAAATTGAAACCCCAGTGCATTAAATATTATATTGTTTGTGCTTGATTTATTTAGTCATATATTCATATAATAATGAGGATTCATTGCAATGGTTGTCAGTATTGTAAACGGTTGCAGTGAATTATGTGTTCTCTGACCCTGCCTTCACTAGATAAGGACAACAAAGTCGCAAGAGAATGCCATTATTTTCTTAACCAAGTTTTATGGACGTGTTGGTTTAACGAATCTCATAACCAAGGTCCCTGAGAAATTGAGACCTAGAAAGTAATATTTGCATGAATTTATCTTAATGTAAGCTTGGGTATGTTTCCATGATTCGAATACACTAGATCTAAAAATACATGTCTAACATGGAGTTTGAGGTCATAGAAGTATATTGGTTTGAGATTGACAAATCCATTTAAACTAGAGCCTAATTTTAAGTGACAGAATGTGTAGCTATGTTTACAAAACATTTTTAACACATGTTTACTTGTAGTTCTTGATTGTGTATTTATGTTTTGCATATAATGATACATCAGCAAATTTACTGACCATCTCTTAATTTCATACACATCTTTTGAGTTTCCAAAATTCATAGCAAACCATGGGTTTGTCAAAATGTTCAATTGAATCCCTGCATTATATAACTTGGGTATATTTTTTTGTCACAATTTTTATAAATCTCACCAATTTATTAAGGATACAAATGACAAGTATCCAGAAACATCATTAAATTGTAGAACAATGTTTATTTTTTAAATGTTATTCATTATACCTCTTCCTTAAAATAAGTTCCCTCTCACTCATTCATAAATCGAAGAGAACTAGACGTGGCAATCCATAAAAGTAGTTTGAGTGGTGGGTGGCGTAGATATATTCAAGCCTCTTTTATTTGATGCTTGTTGCAAGATGGTTAATATGATATATGGTTCACTCGACCTTTTTCTTTCTGGGAACTGGATAGAATGCCATGCGGCAGTAGAAAACATCCTGGGGATCATTCCCTACTTCTACGAAAGGCAATTTAGTGTCCCAAAATCATAGATTTATGTTGCCAATGAAATGGATGGTTGGTTGTGAGAAGCACAAAGCAATGAGGGGTAGAGGCAAAGGTAGATTCAAGGGCTTCAAGAATGAAAAATCTAAGCATAAGGAATAGGGAAGTGCACTGATTATGAATCATTATGGTTCAAGCAGTAGATATAATGAACAAGATAGTGTAAAAGAGACATTACATGATTTAGGAAATGGTAACTTTAATGGGGAGTATGTAGAGATATATTTGATGTCTCTATTGGGGCCGGAAAAGAAGTAGTATATATTTTGTTTTTTAATATTTTTAAGTTATGATCAAGTCACTCACTTTCCAATAGCTGAGTCCATCCAGTGCGGGAAAGCCAACACCTATATGAATTGAACAAAGCACACACACAGTTGCGCCCCTCCAAGCCTGTCGAACGGAAAATAATGGTCTTGAGAACAAGTTTCCATATTTCATTCTGTAGGAGACAATGAAAATTAGAGGTAGAGAACTTTGAAAATTAGAGGTAGAAACTTTTGATGTTTGGTGTTTTTAGCACTTGTAGCATAAGCTACTCTTCTCGTAGAATAAGGTCCACCTATCCCCCAAATAGTATAGTAAGAATAAGGTCCATCTTTCACCTCAAGAGTATAACAAGAAATTCCCATTTATTTTTTCATTTCTTCTTATGGTTAGGATCCTCTTTCACTACGTCTCTTTGTGCCTACCTAGATGACCATAGTTTTGACTATTGGACTATATATTGTGGTTGTGTTTGTGGGCCAGGTTTGGTGCACTCAAGGCTTTCCAATGATGCCTTGGGATTAGCAGGGATTTGTGCCAAGGGAGTTGTACCTTCATGGATTGGTTTGATAATGCTATTCTAAGTGAAAGTCAATCTTAATGTATAGCTTCCTTGTCCTCCTTATTAAACAATGCATCTATAAACTCTTTTATTTCTTCCCCTCAGATCACTATTCTGAGTTCGAATATAGAATACAAATATGTGGCCTACATTACTTACGAGCAGGTCGCTTTAATCTTGCTCAACACCTTGCGAGCCTCAAAGCCTTGGGCCAGCAAAGGATCCAACTCCTAAGAGGTTGATGAAGCTATTGGAAAATTTTACCGCAAAAGGTTATTCTGAGTGATACATTGAGTTAATTTTTTTGCACCCTAATTAACTCTACCTTAGCTTCCTACTACCTACAATTACTACCTACTATTATGTCCAAATAAACACCAGTCGAGTCACAATGATATGGTATTGTGAGTCTTGTTTTCTTATATGGGGTTTTCCTTTTCCTTGTAGAAGTGTGTTCTATGGGCTTGGGTTGTGGTCCTAAGGATTCCTCGGTGTGACCTTTGATCCTGTTGTAGTGGATTTTTCTCTTCTACAGCTTCAAATTTTTTTTTGGACAGAAGGGACTCCTTGGAGTTCGGGTTTTGGGGCCTAGAGTTCCTCCTCCTTCTAGCCAATTGTTGAAACTTTTCTGATTAGTTATTATGATTATCTCCTTCAACATGGGGGGATCAATGATGGGTAAATTGGTATAGTGGTAGCCATGTTCATGGTAGCTTCTACAACAAAAAGGGATATGGTTATAATCAATTGGTTGGATGATATCCTAAAGATTTGGGAAGATAATTATGGATTATGATAGTCACTCTAAGACATTCATGTACACGCATATGCTATAACATGCAATGCACCTCTTTGATTTGGTTATTTATGACACTTTTACATAGTTTCCAATGATATTGCAAATTCCCACTGTTTCCAATATAGGAGCAAACAAAATTTTTTCTTTATCTGGGATGCAATGATGCATCCAAAACAAGATGAAGATAACACCATTATTAAGAAAATAAGGGCCATTCATAACAACATTTGAACAATCCTCTAAATTGATGAATATCATCATAAGAAAACCTTTGCCTCCAATCTACAAATCAGCATTCACTTTTGGCTTCCGTTTAGCCTTGATCCATGAGGCGAAATATTGATTTGGTGGCTAACATCCAATAAATTTAAAGATTAGTTTGTGGCCTTGAATGGATTTTATGTGATCCAGGATTTTATCTTACCTGACCTTATATATGTTGTTTTGAAGGATATTTGGAACACAACAGATTGATATATTGCTTTTCCATGGAGTGCCCACGATTGGGGCATATTTTTGACCTCCTTGTGATGAATTTCAGTGGGGGGATTGATGAGGTGCTTCCTCCACCACATTCTTCCTAGAATTAGCATCTCTTGATACTACACTCTAGTAAGAGGGGACGCACCCTCTCCCCTAGATGACGAGGCCATATGTTGATCAGAATCATGTTAAAAATGAATTCCTAGAAAAATATTAGAGTGAGGTGTGCAAAATTTGCAAAGGTTTTAGGGTTTTTGTTATCATTAAAAAATGATCACCTAGCCATTTCTATCTAGGTGGATCGAAATACACCTTGCAAGATTTATTTTACCATAGTAAAATCAGTTTCACCATGGGAAATAATTTAGCAAACCATTTTTATTAAATTATTTCTCATTAAAAAAAAACTCAAAAAACTCACGGGAAGAATTGAATAAATCATTATTTATAATTTTCTCTAGGAATAACTATTAAATAATTGTTTGATAATTATTCCTTCTCACATTTGACTAAATTACCTAGGAATAATTAAATAAATCATTATTTATTTATTATTCCTTAATTCTATTATTGTAATAATTGTTAAATCATTGTTTAATAATTATTTCAATTTCACACCATTCTTAATCCTCGCAAAATAATTAATAAATCATTTTATTTGTTAATTATTTATAGATAAAGATATTTGACCATTTTGAATATCTTTTCCCTCTCCAAAAAATATAATAAATTATTCCTAATTGTTAGATCTTGATTTTCTCAATATTATTTTATCATTTTCCATTATCAAGATCAACCCAATACTTTGTTATAAATAGGAGGTTTTTCTATTCATTCTTCATTGTGATCATTATCATTTTCACCATTATCGTCTCTTTTCACTTGAGCTCCCATTTGAGCTCTACACATTGTTTTGGGTTTTTCACACATTGAGAGAGATAATTGATTACTTAAGCATCAAGGACATAAAATGACCCATCACATGGAGGGGATTTGCGGGCCCTTTTGTGGATCTACTTCACCAAGTGTTATCAATAAAGATTTATTATTCATTTTAAAATATATTTTGATTTGGGTTATTACATTGGATGTATATTGTTGCTTACACTTTAGAAATATAAGAATAAAACTAGAAAAATCTACATTATAATTAAGATGTTCCTCATCAGAGTACTGAAAATATTCCCCTTCACTATCCAAAGTCTCCTTAACAAGTTGCATTTCCCCTTGGTGACTTGCTCCTTCCGTAGGACCAACTGACTCCTCAAGGGTTGTGATAACCAAATCTTCCACCAAAAAAACAAATGCACCATTCAGAGTTGTTTATTTCTTTACAGACTGATGGGGTATAATAGAAGCAACATGGAGTAAACCAAGAGCTCTCACAAATTGTATAGTAATCAATAGGATGGTCTATATTTGATCCTAATTAGCCTCAAATTCTTGTCCCATACTAGGATGATAAGTTTCCTCTCTCTTAGGAGTATGAGTTGGAGTGGAAAATGGGGACACTACTACCTTGCGCAGAAGTATGTTTGTTAGAATGTGGTGATTTGTTAGCCATAAAAATGAAACTTCCCTCCTTCTAGTGCCAAAATGTTGATGGTGTTGGATCCCATCAACATGCAAGGGGGCTCCCTGATGAAAAATCCCAATTAGACTTCACACAATTGTGAATAGGATCCCTTCCAAAATTATGGTTTGGTTGCCATGATTCTTAAAAAAATTTCTTAGCTACGATCGTTATCACAAATGATTAATATGCATGTATTTTGAAAGAACAAGTGAGTATGCCTTGTGAAATGTTCAGTTGTAGAATATATCAAGGTTCTTTCACTAAACGGAAAATAGAAGCGCGCTATCAGGAGAAGAGTAATAGTACTAATATAGTAAATATAGGAAAGCACATATATATGAAAGAATCGTTGATCAAATAGCAAAATAGTTCACAAAGAAGAAATGATCATTAAAACAAGTACAACACACCATCAACAAGATACACACCAAAGCTACTGAAATAGTTCAATTTATTTAGCACATATGAAAAAAACATATATCGTAAACATTCAAAGAATATTCTTATAACGTTTATGTCACACAAATGAAAGTGTGATCGCTTAATGAGCTTCAATTATGAAGAAAATGTTCCAATATACATTGGTACAATGAACACCACTATCTCCAATAGTGGAGTGTAAGAGCTATCACTTTCTCCTTCAAAGAACTATCTTCATATCTAATACCTAGTGGGACGAGCCAATGGGAAAAATCATTTTCTTGAGCTATGAGGGTGTATATACAACAAATGGGGTGACATTTCACCTCCCTTCCGACTCTTGGACATTCCTCATGACTCTTTAACTTCTCCATGACTTTTCAGATTCTATTGATGACTCTTGGACTTTCAATCTACATTAAATTTCTTATATTATTGAAAACTACATAATTACATCCACAAATTATGTGGCACATGAGGACTCATTTGACACCTTGAATTGACATCTTGACACGACATGAATTGACACTGATGACATGGACTTAATGATGATGTGGAAATGTCAAGCCACTCTTCATGTTGTTATCCTTTTGTCTTCTTGAGAGATGGTTCATGCCCTCTATCTTCCTCCTTCATCAGTCATGAAGATAGTTCCCCTTCATATTCTTGTTCAATTGTCAGCTTTATCTTTCAGCTTCATAGGTGTCTTCTAGCATGGTCTCCTTCTTCTTCTGCACCATCATCATCTTTTCATGACAGGATATAATTCCTACAATTGAAAACCACTCATGAGAATATGACAACATTGTTATAGGCCCAAATGCCTTCTAATATTTTTCTACCAACCATGCTTTCAAGTCTATTTCCATGGCCCTTTTATTTTATTAAATAAATCGCTGCAAAATATGAATGGTCAGTTTTTAACAGCTTATTTGAGGTCTAATTCTAACATTATGTGATAGTGGTCTTAGCCCGCACTAGGAAAGATGGAAGTTTCGAAAAAGAGGTATTTTTCCAAAAATCATTTTGATAAAATAAATATATCCACTTGCCATCTTGTCTCGTGCTTGCCTTATCTGTATTTTTCCAAGTATAGATTCCATTTATCATTTCTATCTAATTTAATTACATGCCTAATTTCATTATGAATGATTATGCTTCAATGCCTAATCTACGAACTCTCCCGTTTTTTCCTCCATCCACATAATCATATTGAAGTCCCCTCCAACAACAAAGTTCTCATTCAAATGAATTTGTTGAAGCTAAATGAGGTTTTTGAGAGAATAATGTTTATCCCCTCATAGGTGCATCCCATTACTTCCATTAAGAACCATATCTCTTTTGATTTGATCAATTGAAATTTTCGAGAGAGAATCCTAGGGCTTGCCAATCAGTCATGAAAAGTTACTTCCAAGGGGTTTAATACGATTCATAGACCGTGTATTGTTCCATGAGAATCAAGATGATAATGTTAGGTTTTTCCTTCTTAATTTTGTCTCTAATTAGTCTTTATTTTTTGTCGCTTTTGACACCCCTTATGTTCCAAAAAATCACTTTCATTGAGAAGGAAGGAGGGATAGTGAAAAAAACCCTTGAAAGCAATGTAATATTATGTGAATTGGGTAGAAGATTCCTTGTCTATTGTATTAACTCTTATGTTTTTTTCCTCCCCCATCATTTATCTCCTTTCATTGGTTTTATGGGGTCTCTGTAGAAGATTCCTTGACTATTGTATTAACTCTTATGTTGTTTCCCCCCCCATCATTTATCTTCTTTGATTGGTTTTAAGGGGTCTCTCAAATGCGAAGAAAGAGAAGAAAGAGAAACCTATTGAGGAGTTGTGGGAGTCCACACTTTCTCCAAAAGGGTGAATTGAATCCTAAGATTTGATTGTTTGAGAAGAGCCATTTGCGCATCAAAAATAGAATTGGTTCATTGGCATTGTAGCTACTTGATTATCTTAGAGAGGGTTATCTCCTCTACTTCCATTTCATCCAAGCCTTCTATCCTTACCTAAGAACTTGTCTTCATTATGATTTCTTGCAACAATGTCTTTGTATCATGCATTTCAGGCTCCATATCGGCTATGTCTTGCATAGTGTTATCTTGGTTTTTTTTCCTTTATAGAAGTGTATTGAATGGGCTAGAGTTGTGGTTGCAAGGATTCTTGAGATGAATTCAAATTTTGGATATTGGTTATGCCTTGCATAATGTTATCTCGGTTTTTCTTTTTCCTTATAGAAGTGACTTGCATGGGCTCAAGTTGTGGTTGTAAGGATTCCTGAGATGAATTCAAATTTTGGATCTTGGTTATGTCTTGCATAATGTTATCTCAATTTTTCTTTTTCTTTATAGAAGTTTCTTGCATGGGAGCGATTTGTGGTTGCAAGGATTCCTAACGTGAATTCAAATTTTGCATCTTGCTATGTGGATCTTACTCTACTAAAAAAAAATACTTTTTCCGGGTTGAAACCAAGCATCCATAATCATATCAAGAGACTTGCATTGTCAGGAAAATAAAGGCCATTTTCAAAGACCCTTGAATGAGCCCTCTAAATTAATGATAATGGGATGCAGAGGCTCACATTGTCAAGAAAAAAAGGCCATTCTCAAAGACCCTCGAGTGATTCTCTAAATTAATGAAGATCATCATAAGAAAATATTTGGCTCCAATATGAAAATCAACATGCAATTTGGGCTACCATTCATCCTTGATCCATGCTTTTAGATCTCGTTTTGGTGACCAAGCACTAATAAATTTTAATATTAAAATGTGTTATTGCATGATTTTATTGAATATGTAACTCATCCAAAAGATGAGAACTATATACCACACCTATCAATAAACCTACTCCCCATAGATTATTAATCACATTTTTAATTTTTGACAGCTTGTCACTAGATCCTTCCATCACGTAAATTAATAAAGTCAATGATTGTATAAAGAATTGTCACTGGATCCTTCCATCACACAAACCAATCATGTCAAATATCTTCCATCAGAGTAGGTGACCAATCGATAAACCTACTCCCCATGCATTATTAATAACATTTTTTCCTTACTAAATTGTGAAAATCCTCCCTCCTATTAAAAATGGAATATCTCGCTTTCTGTGTCGATTCAATGTTTTGGCCACCAAATGCAACTACCTGTTATAAAATAACTCATGCAACCATATTAAATAAAAATAGGTTTTATAAATAATTAAAAGAACAGGAAGCAAACAGGGGGCCTTCATGGGGCCCAAGATATGCCAACCAGTGGTATGGCTTTCAACGCCTTTACAAATTCGGAAATCTTTTGTTGTTGTTGTTAGGGAAGAAAATATAATTTATACCTCGGTCTCTTCAGTTGAAAATTTCAGAGAATTGTAAGTTGATTTCTAATTACGGGGTGGGGCAATCATGCCAGGCGCAGAGAGGAGCAGGTGCGAGACGTTATTGGCATTCAAGCAGGGTGGCAGCAGTCCAATTTCGGTCGATACATTTTAAAAAATTGTTGGGTTTAATGACCCTAACCGCTGAAATTCTATTAGAGTAATTTGTAGTTTTTTAGTTTGTTGCCGGCAGACCACGCAAATTCTCACAATTACGGCTTTCTGCTAATTTTTTCGCCGGGCTGTCTTTCGGTAATATCCTCCTGTCTTTTTTATCACTAATGCATATGCGAATTACCGTTTAGATTATCTGCTTGGTTATGCTCAGGATATCCATATCTTATCGGGTTTGGTAATTTCCGGATGGAGGTGTTAGGTCATATGGATATTCGTTGTGGAAATATTGATAAGTGCCCATTCATTATCAACGCGGTATTCATAGGTTATTTATTCATTTTCAACGTGATATTCATGGGGGTTATTCATTATCAACGCGATACTGATAAGTAAGTTAATCGCACGATACGCGGCCAGATATGCCAAAGCTCTCGGTCAATATCTTATCTTACGCTAACTCGATAACTATCTCCTCGAATATGCGCCCAAATTTCTCGGCATCCGACCAATCTTCGCCGGATACGCTGGTTGTTTTTGGGCAATGATGGTTAGTTATGGTAAATACGCCGCTTATATATGGGGAACGCGGCTTATCTCCGCAGGAACCTCAACCTGTCATCCGCGTTATACGTACAGGGGATAACTCGCGTATCCGGCATGATAACTCGCATATCAGGCAGATATAAGTCACATATCCGGCATTTCTCACCCGCTCGCCAGGAATGCCTCGCATAACCGCCTCGGATAGCCCGGAGTTCAGCGTCGAATAGACGGAATGAACTCGCGTATACGGTGTCCCGTCCAGAGGCAAATCGCATATCCGGGCTAAAGTGACTCGCGTATGCTATGAATAACTCACTTATCATAATCGTTAAGCATAATAGTCATGGTAATTCAGGCGAATTATCTCGCGTTGCAGATAATGGCCATTGTAAGTCGATCGAATTATGTCGCCAAAGATAACCACATCCTCTGAAAAGCCTTCTGTGTCAACCTTTAGCTTCTAAATATAGTTGGTATCGGTAGGGCACAGTAGGGAAAGGATACAGATTTTCGTCAAACTGCTTCAGTAGTCCCTCTATCATTACTTCTTTGCTACCAATTTCTCCGGCAGCATTTCTGTCGCTTGACATAATTTCCACAATAGATGCAGCGTCTCCAGAGTATACTTTGCCAACAGCCATTCCAGGGGAGCCGGCACAGACGGTCTCGTAAAATCTCTCGTGTGAACAAAGAACAGTGAAATTGCACCCATTGCTTCTTCCACTCCCTTAAGGTCCGCGCCCATTTCAGAATTGATCGAGTCTTTTGAATGGAAAACGCGGATAAGAACAGGCAAAGCTCGCGGACCCCTGCTAGACGTCTCGGGTTCTTCAAAGCTCTGATTTTATCTGCACTCACTTCTTGAATATCCTCAATTATTTGGCGCACTTTTGTCGGCTCTTCAACCGGTTCAGGTGTAGGGTTTCCTGAAAAGTCCTGTGAAGAACATCGAGAGTTTCAGGTGTGGGATTTCCTGCAAAGTGCTGTGAAGGACATCGATCAAGAGTCTCTGGACATACATTGTTTCCATCGTCAGACCATTTTTGAATCGAAGCTTATTCCTGTGAGATCACTGGATCTCTCATCATCACTGGATCCAAAGATATTAATAAAATACTGTACTATAAGGTCATGGTTAATGGAATATATATGTTTGTTTTTTCGGAGGAGCCCGTTCATTGACATTTAAACAAAGAAGTCCATATCGAGTTGTGAATACGTTAATTATATGTTACATTGGAGATGGCTGGAATAGGACGACTTGCGCCTTCTAATCAATGTCCTCAGTTGCACATTATTACACATATTGCACTCTTTGCATCTCATCTCCAAATTCTTTCGATATCTAGGGTTTTGATATCTCTGTTTTATGTGGCAGTTTTGTGACCCGTTTCCAATCTCGGTTTTGTTTTTCGGACTTGTAATAAAAGCGAATTCAAATTATATATATATATAATATATATATATATATATATTAATATATTAATAAATTAATAATAGTAATACAATTATGTTTTCTTATATATTTTTTTTTGTAAATTAATAATAATAATATAATTATACTTTATATTTTTATATAATAATAAATTGGTTAATTCCTCCATATTTCTTCTTGATCACTTCTTATTGAATCACCTCTGTATTATTTCCTCCATGATCATTCATACTATTCAAAAGATCATATTCTTCTTTACCATTGATCATTTCCTTCATGATCCTTGAAACTATTCAAAAGATCATGTTGTTCTTTACCACTAATCTGCTTCGTGTCTACCATGTTCTTCTTTTTTTAAAGCTCATTTTTTAAAAGAATGTTCAAATTATCAATTTCAATTTAATATGCTTGTCATTTTAAAACTGTGAAAAATCATTCCAATAAGATTATCCTCATTTTTGTTTTAGCTTTAAATTTGCAAATGCAATGCATACATGAAAATAGTTACATATTATCGACATACATGGAATTAGATTGAGTCATCCAGGAAGCACAATTTCGCTGAAGTTTTTAGCGTGAGGATAGCTAGAGACAAGAGAGTAACAGGACTCACAATACTACTTTGTCACTGTGACTCTACCTGCGTGTATTTGGACATAATAGTAGGTAGTAATTGCAGATTGCAAGAAGCAAACGTAGAGTTAATTGGGGTGCAAAAAATTTAACTCACTCAGAATAGCCTTTTGTTGTAACATTTTCCAATAGCTTCATCAACCTTTTAGTAGTTGCATCCGTTGTTGGCCTATGGATTCGAGGCTCTCAAGGTGTTGAGCAAGCTTAAAGAGACATGCTCGTAAGTAATGCACGCCACATATTTGTATTTTGTCTTCGAACTTAGAATAGTGATTCAAGAGGAAGAAATAAAAGAGTTTATAATTACAGTGTTTAGTAAGGAGGACAAGGGAGGTATACTTTAAGATTGGCTTTCTATTCGAATATCATTATCCCACCCATTCATCAAGGCACATCTATCTATTGATTCCAAGTCATCATTGGCAAGCCTCGAGTGCACCCGACTTGGCCCACAAACATACTGGAACATATAGTCCAATAGACAAAACTCTACCCATCTAGGTAGCGAGGAAGAGATGTAGTAAAGAGGATCCTATTTATTATAAGAAATGAAAAAATAAATGGGAATTTCTTGCTATACTCTCTGGGTGAAAGGTGGACATTATTCTTACTATACTCTTTAGGGGATAGGTGGACCATATTCTACTAGAAGAGTAGTTTATGATACAAGTGCTAAAGACACCAAACATCTAAGTTTTCTATCGTTAATTTTCCATGGTCTACTACACAAGGAAATATGGAAACTTGTTCGCAAGACCATTGTTTTATGTCCGATAGGTTTGTAGGGGCACAACCATGTGTGTGCTTTGTTCAATTTGTATACGTGTTGACTTTCCCACGCTGGATGGACTCAGTCGTTGGACTTCTCTAATGGACACTTTTTAAAATGTTATAAAATACATAGGGTTTAGGTTTTATAACAGTTCAAGAAATTATTTTAATAAATACTTAAATAAAAAGTACAAAATGATTTTTGAAATGTTATAAAATGATTAAGGTTTAGGGTATAGGGTTTAGGATTGGGGGTTTACTGTTCAGTGCTTACGTCTTAGGGTTTATAACAATTTAGTAAATTATTTTAATACAAAGTTAAATAAATGTTAGAAAACACTTGTCAAAATGTTATAAAACACTTAGTGATTAGGGTTTAGTGTTTTGGGTTTAGGTTTTAGTGTTTAGGGCTTATAACACTTTACAAGATGCTTTTAATACACTTAAATGAAAGTTAGAAAATGCTTTTTAAATGTTATAAAATGATTAGTATTTAGGGTTTGGGATTTGGGGTTTGGGGTTTAGGGTTTAGGGTTCATGTTTTAGGATTTAGGGTTGATAAGGATTTAGTAAATTCTTTTAATAAACACTTAAATAAAGGTTAAAAATCTCTTTTTAAAATGTTATAAAATGCTTAGGGTTTAGGGTTTGGGTTTAGGGTTTAACGTTTACAGTTTATAAGGGCTCAATAAATGATTTTAATAAACACTTAAATAAAAGTTACAAAACACTTTTAAAATGTTATAAAATGCTTAGAGTTTAGGGTTTAGGGATTTAGTTTTGCGGTTTAGAGTTTAGGGTTTAGCGTTTAGGGTTTATAACGCTTTAGTAAATTATTTTAATAAACACTATAATAAAAGCTACAAAATGATATTTAAAATGTTATAAAATGATTAGGGTTTAGGGTTTACATTTGGGGTTTGGGGTTTAGGGTTTAGGGTTTGTAAGACATTAGTAAATGGTTTTAATCAAGGCTTAAATAAAAGTTAGAAAATTCTTTTTAAAATGATATAAATACTTAGGGTTTAGTGTTTACGGTTTTGCATTTGGGATTTAGGGTTTAGAGTTTATAAGACCTTAGTAAATGCTTTTAATAAAGACTTCAATAAAATTTCCAAAACACTTTCTAAACTATTATAAAATTCTTCAGGTTTAAGGTTTTTGGTTTTGATTTTTGGTTTTAGGTTTAGGGTTTAGGGTTTAGGTTTTAGGGTTTATAACACTTTAATAAAAGCTTTTAATAAACACTTAAATAAAAGTTACAAAACAATTTTTAAAATGTTAGAAAATTATGATGATTTAGAGTTGAGGCTTTAAGGTTTAGGGTTTCAGGTTTCGGTTTTAGAGTTTAGGGTTTAGGGTTTATTACACTTGAGTAAATGCTTTTAATAAACACTTAAATAATAGTTACAGATTGATTTTTAAAATTTTATAAAATTCCTAGTGTTTATGATTTAGTGTTAAGGGTTTGAGGTTTATTGTTTGGGGTTTAGGGTTTAGGATCTAGGGTTTTCAATTTAGGGTTTATAACACTTTCGTGAAATCTTTTCGTAAACAGTTAAATAAAATTTACAAAACACATTTGCAAATTTTATAAAATGCTTAACATTTATGGTTTAGGGTTTAGGGTTTGGGGTTTAGGGTGTAGTGTTTAGGGTTTGGGGTCTAGGATTTAGGGTTTAGGGTAGAGTGTTTAAGGTTTATAAAATGCTTAGGGTTTAGGGTTTAGGGTTTTGTGATTTAGGGTTTAGGGTTTAAGGTTTATAACACTTTAGTAAATTCTTTTAATAAACACTTAAATACAAGTTACAAAACACTTTTTAAAATGTTATAAATTGATTAGGGCATAATGTTTAGGCTATAGGGTTTAGGGTTTAGGGTTTATTTTTTAGGGTTTTTGGTTTATAACAATTTAGTAAATTCTTGTAATAAACACTTAAATAAAAGTTACAAAACCATTTTTAAAATGCTATAAAATGTTGAAGGTTTAGGGTTTGGGTTTTAGGGTTTAGTGTTTACTTTTTTAAGTCTAGGGTTTAGGGTTTAGAATTTAGGGTTTAGGGTTTAGAGTTTAGGAATTATAACGCTTTAGTAAATTCTTTTAATAAACATTTAAATAAAATTTACTAAACACTTTTTAAAATGTTATAAAATACTTAGGGTTTAGGGTTTACAGTTTAGTGTTTAGGGTTAGGGGTTTATGGTTTAGAGTTTAGGGTTAAGTGTTTATAGCACTTTAGTAAACGTTTCTAGTAAACACTTAAATAAAAGTTACAAAACGTTTTTAGAATTGTTATAAAATGCTTAGGGTTTAGGGTTAGGAATTTAGTGTTTAGGATTTATGGTTTGGAGTTTAGTGTCTAGGGTTTGGGGTTAAGCAATTGTAGTTTAGGATTTAGGGGTTACAGTTTATGGCTTATGGCTTATAATACTTTATAACATGTTTAAGGTTTAAGTTTTATGATTTTCGATTTAGGGATTAGGGTTTGGGATTTACGGTTCATTGTTTCAGGTTTATAACAGCTTAGTAATTGTTTTAATAAACACTTAAATAAAAGTTACAAAAAAGTTTTTAAAATGTTATAGAATGCTTAGGGTTTAATGTTTAGGAATTACGGTTTATGGTTTATGGTTTAGGGTTTGGGGTTTAAGGTTAAAGGTTAAAGGTTTAGGATTAAGGGTTTAGGGTTTAGGGTTGAGGGTGTACGGATGAACCACCCCACCTTAAGGGGGTATCTGCTGCTACATATTACACATAATGCATTCATCCTATGGAGTCTCTAGGAGTTATGAAGAAAAATAAATAAAAGGAGAAGTATTTATGAAGAAGGGCAGAAAAACAAAGGTCGGGGTATGTCATGTACCACAATTTTCTCCCTCCCACTCTCACATATCTCGGTGTGGTCTTCCTGTATTATAGATACTCATAAAATTCTTAGGGTTTATGGTTTAGGGATTAGGGTTTGGGGTTTAGGGTTTAGGATTGAAGGCTTTTTTAATTTTAGTAAATTCTTTCAATAATCACTTAAATAAAAGTTACAAATAGTTTCTAAATGGTTATAAAATTCTTAGGCTTTAGCATTTAGAGTTTAGGTTTTATAGCACTATAGTAAATGTTTTTAATATACACTAAAATAAAACTTACAAAACACTCATTAAAATGTTATAAATTAATTAGGGTTTATGTTTTAGGGTTTAGGTTTTAGGGATTAGGGTCTAAATTTTATAACAATTTAGTAAATTCTTTTAATAAACACGTAAAAAAATTTACAAAATACTTTTTAAAATGTTGTGAATTGCTTAGGGTTTAGGTTTTAGGGTATAAGTTATAGGGTTTAGGGTTTAAGGTTTAGGTATAAGGGTTTATAAGACTTTAGTAGTTTGTTTTAATAAGCACTTAAATAAAAGTTACAAAACACTTTTCGAAATGTTTTAAAAGGCTTAGGGTTTAGCATTTAGGGTTTAGGTTCTAAGGTTTAGGGTTTTACATCTAGGGTTTAGGGTTTAGAGTTTAGGGTTTAATAAAAATTTAAATAAAAGCTACAAAACACATTTTAGAATGTTATAAAATACTTAATTTTTAGGGTTTACCATTTTAGGTTTAGGGTCACGAGTTTATGGTTTAGAGATTAGGGTTTAGGGTTGATAACACTTTAGTAAATGTTTTTAGTAAACACTTAAATGAAAGTTACATAAATTTTTTAAAATTGTTAGAAAATGTGTAGGGGTTTTGGGTTTAGGGTCTAGGGTTTAGGGTTAAGTGCTTGCGGTTTAGGATTTAGGGATTACATTTTACGGTTTAGGGTTTATAACACTTTATAAAATGCTTACGGTTTACGTTTTAATATTTTGACTTTAGGGTTTAGGGTTCATGGTTTTGGGGTTTATAACACCTTAGTGATTGTTTTATTAAACACTTAGTTACAAAACACTTTTTAAAATGTTATAAAATGCGTAGGGTTTAGTGTTTAGGATTTGTGGTTTGGGGTTTATGGTTTGGAGTTTGGGGTTTACGGTTAAGGGTTTAGGGTTTAGGGTGTAGGGATGAACTACCCCACCTTAAGGGGCTATCCGCTGCTACATATTACACGTAATGCATTTATCCCATTGAGCCTCGAGGAGTTATGAAGAAAAATAAATAAAAGGAAATAGGTTTATGAAGAAGAGTGGAAAAACAAAAGTCGAGGTATCTCATGTACCACAATTTTCTCCCCCTACACTGACATACCCAAGTGTCATCTTCCCTTATTATAGATAGTCATAAAATTCTTAAGGTTTATGGTTTAGGGATTAGGATTTGGGGTTTAGGGTTTAAGATGTAGGATTTATAACAATTTAGTAAATTCTTCTAATAAGCACTTAAATAAAAGTTACAAATAGTTTTTAAAATCTTCTAAAATTATTAGGCTTTAGCGGTTAGGGTTTATAACATTTTAGTAAATGTTTTTAATATACACTTAAATAAAAGTTACAAAACACTCTTTAAAGTGTTATACATTAATTAGGGTTTATGTTTTAGGGGTTAGTGTTTAAAGTTTATAACACTTTAGTAAATTCTTTTAATAAAAACATAAAAAATGTTACAGAACACTTTTTAAAATGTTATCAAATGCTTAGGGTTTAGGTTTTTGGGTATAATGTATAGGGTTTAGGGTTTGGGTTTTAGGCTTTAGTGTTTAGGGTTTATAACACTTTAGTAAATTTTTTCAATAAACAATTAAATAAAAGTTACAAAACGCTTTTTGAAATGTTATAAAAGGCTTAGGGTTTAGCATCTAGGGTTTATGTTTTTTAGTTTAGTGTTTATAGTTTAGGGTTTAGTTTTTATGGTTTAGGGTTTATAACACCTTAGTAGATTATTTTGATAAAAACTTAAGTAAAAGCTACAAAACTATTTTTAGAATGCTATAAAATGCTTAGGGTTTAGGGTTTATAAGACTTTAGTAAATTCCTATAATAAACACTTAAATAAAAGTTAAAAAACACTTTTTAAAATGTTATAAATTGCTTAGGTTTTAGGGTCAAGAGTCTAGGACTTATAATACTTTAGTAAATCATCTTAATAAACACGTAAATAAACGTTAGAATATTTTTTTAAGATGTTATAAAATGCTTAGGGTTTAGCATTTAGGGTTTGTGGTTTATAGTTTAGGGTTGAGTATTATAACACTTAAGTAAATTCTTTTAATAAACACTTAAATAAAAACTACAAAATTCTTTTTAAAATGTTATAAAATGCTTAGGTTTTAGGATTTAATGTTCATAGTTTGGGGTCTAGGGTTTAAGGTTTAGGGTTTACAAGACTTTAGTAAATGCTTTTAATAAAGACTTAAATAAAAGTTTCAAAATACTTTTTAAAATGTTATAAAATGATCAGGTTTGAGGGTTTAAGGTTTGGGATTTAGGGTTTAGGGTTTAGGGTTTAATGTTTAGTCTTTAGGGTCTACAAAATTTCCGTAAATGCTTTGAATAAACACTTACATAAAAGTTACAAAACAATTTTTAAAATGTTATAAAATGGTTAGGGTTTAGGGTTTGGGGTTTAGGGTTTGGGGTTTAGGGTTTAGGGTTTAGGTTTTGGGGGTTAGGGTTTATGTTTTTGTGTTTAGGGTTTAGGGTTTTATGTTTAGGCTTTAGGATTTATAACACTTTAGTAAATTATTTTAATAAAGACTTAAATAAAAGTTACAAAATTCTTCTTAAACTGTTACAAAATTCTTAGGGTTTATGGTTGAGGGTTTAGGGATTAGGGTTTAGGGTTTGGGGTTTAGGTTTTGGGGTTTAGGTTTTATCTTGTATTGTTTAAGGTATATAACAATTTAGTAAATTATTTTATTAAACACTTAAATAAAAATTAGAAAACACTTTTAAAATGTTAAAAATTTCTATGCTTTAGGGTTTATTGTTTAGGGTTTAGGTTTTATGGTTTAGGGATTACGGTTTGGGGTTTAGGGTTTAGGGTTTAGGGCTTATAAAAATTTATTAAAACTTTTAATCAACACTTAAAAAAGGTTACAAAAAACATTTTAAAATGTTATTAAATGATTAGGGTTTAGGGTTTAGGGTTCGGGCTTTAGGGTTGAGGGTTTAAGTTTTAGGTTTTATAACACCTTTGTAAACTCTTTTAATAAACGCTTAAATAAAAGTTACAAAATTAGTTTTAATAGATCATAAAACGCTTAGGTTTTAGGGTTGAGCGTTTGGGTTTTGGGGTTTAGGGTTTATAACACTTCCGTAAATTATTTTAATAAATACTTCAAGAAAAGTTACAAAACGCTTGTTAAAATGTTATAAAATGCTTAGGGTTTAGCATTTAGGGTTGTAAAACTTTATTAAATGCTTTTAATAAACACTTAAAAATGATACAAAAATGTATTTTAAAACATTATAAAATTCTTAGTTTTTAGGGATAGGGTTTATGGTTTAGGTTTTGGGATTTATAACATTTTGATAAATTGTTTTAATAAGAACATAAAAAAAGTTACGAAACACTTCTTAAAATGTTATAAAATTCTTAGGATTTAGGGTTTAGGATTTAGAATTCGATAAAATGCCCATGGTTTATGGTTTAGGGTTGATAACACTTTAGTAAATGCTTTGAATAAAAACTTTAAAAAAAATTAATAAAATGCTTGTTAAAATGTTATAAAATACTTGGGGTTTAGATTTTCGGCTTTAGGGTTTAGGGTTTTGGGTTTAAAATGTTATAAAATGCTTACAGTTTAGGATTTATGGTTTATAACATTTTACTAAATTCTTTTAATGAACACTTCAAAAAATTTGCAAAAAGCTTGTTAAAATGTCATTGAATGCTTAGGGTTTAAAATGTTGTAAAATGCTTAAGGTTTAGGGTTTAGGGTTTAGGTCTTATAACACTTCAATAAATTCTATTAATAAACACTTAAAAAAAGGTTACAAAACACTTTTTTTAATTTTATAAAATGCTCAGGTTTAAACGTTATAAATTGCTTACAGTTTAGAGTTTACGGTTTAGGGTTTATAGAACTTTAGTAAATGCTTTTAATAAGAACTTGGAAAAAAGTTACAAAACACTTGCTAAAAAGTTATAAAATGTAAACCTCTAAACCCTAAACCCTTAAAATTAGTCCCCAAACCTTAAACCATCAAAAACTTAAACAAAAAAAACCTAAAATAGCCATAAACCATAAAGAAACCTAAAGACTAAAAACCCATCAACCATGAACCCTAAAAACCCTAAACCCTAAACTAAAAACGATTTTCAACTTTTTTATAAGTGTTTATTAAAATAATTTATTAAAGGATTATAAACTATAAACCGTAAACACTAAAACCCACACCCCCAACCTAAACTTTGAACCCTAAACCATAAACACTTTATAACATTTTAAACTCCAAATCTTAAACCCTAAGTATTTTATAACATTTTAATAACCGTTTGAAACTTTTTTTAAGTGTTTGTTTAAATAACTTACTAAGTTTTTATAAACCTAAAACCTAAGCATTTTAGGGTTTAATGCTTTTAATAAACTCCAAAACCTAAAACCTAACACCTAAATCCCAAACCCTAAACCCTAAACCATAATGATTTCATAACATTTTAAAAAGTATTTTGAAACATTTATTGAAGTGTTTACTAAAAGAATTTACTAAAGTCTTATAAAACCTAAACCCTAACCTTTAAACCCCAAGCCCTAAACACTAAATCATAAACCCTTAACCCTAAACCCCAAACCATGAACATGAAACCCTAAACTCTACGCATTTTATAACATTGTAAAAAGTGTTTTGTAATTTTTATTTAAGTGTTTATTAAAAGCATTTACTAAAGTGTTATAAACCCTCAACCCTAAACTGAAAATCACAAACCCTAAACCCTAAACCCTAAACTCTAAACCAAAAACCCTAAAGCCTAGACCCTAAACTTTAAACCATAAACCATAAACCTTAAACCCTAATATTTTTATAACATTTTAAAAAACATATTGTAACTTCTATTTAAGTGTTTACTAAAATCATTTACTAAAGTGTTATAAAACATAAACCATAAACTCTAACCACGAAACCCAAAACCCTAAACCCTAAACCCTAAAATCTTAACCATAAACCCGAAGGAATTTATAACATTTTAAAATGTATTTTTTAACTTTTATTTAAGTGTTTATTATAAGAATTTACAAAAGTCTTATAAAACCTAAACCCTAAGCATTTTATAGCATTCTAAAAATAGTTTTGTAACTTTTACTTAAGTTTTTATCAAAATAATTTAGTAAGGTGTTATAAACCCTAAACCATAAAAACTAAACTCTAAACTATAAACCCTAAACTAAAAAAACTAAACCCTAATCCCTTTATAACATTTCAAAAATCATGTTGTAACTTTTATTTAAGTGTTTATTAGAATAATCTACTAAAGTGTTATAAACCCTAAACCCTAAAACCCAAACACTAAAACCTATACCTTATACCCTAAAACCTAAACCCTAATCATTTCTTAAGATTTTAAAAAGTGTTTTGTAACTTTTATTAAACTATATATTAAAAACATTTACTCAAGTGTTACAAACCCTAAACCATAAATTCTAAAGCCTATGAATTTTATAACATTTTAAAAACTGTTTGTAACTTTTATTCAATTTCTTATTAAAAGAATTTACTAAAATTTTATAAACCATAAATCCTAAACCCTAAACCCCAAACTCTAATCGGTAAACCATAAACCCTTGAGTATCTATAATAAGGGAAGACCACACTTTGGTATTTGAGTGTAGGAGGGAGAAAATTGTGGTACATGAGATACCTCGACCTTTGTTTTTCCACCCTTCTTCATAAAGTTGTTTCCTTTTATTTATGTTTCTTCATAACTCCTAGAGGCTCAATGGGATGAATGCATTATGTGTAATATGTAGTAGCAGATACCCCCTTAAGGTGGGGTGGTTCATCTCTATATTTTTTTGCGTAATACGGGGGTGCGGCACTGCCTTATGCCGGGTTCGAGCATATACAGACTACGCCTCTACAAGACTTCCAACACCAATTTAACTCTTAAACTGTGTTTTTCCTTTAATAATTAACAGCCAAACCGATTCATATAATTAACAATCATAAACTTCTTTAGATCTGTTCAATTATAATTCGTTTAGCAATCATCCATAAAACCGTAATCCAAGAACACAACAATATAGAGGAGGCCCGACCCAAAACCGGGTGGCGCCTCTGAAAACCGTTCCTTAATATAAATCACAGTTTTACAAGTTACAACTTCGTGTGAGCCGTTCGGCTTCACACCCTGGACAACCAACCTGCACGACCTCCGGTCGTTTACAACAGTCCCGTTTATCGGGTATTCCGTCGACCCAATCAATTGCCCAACCGAGCCCTCGGCCTGCCCGAATCCGTTCAGACTTCCGTCGCCACCCGAAGTGCTTTCGCACTGTTTCGTTCGTTCACCCTTCGTTCGACCTGTTTGCCTTTGAGAAACAGTCCCGACCACTTTCCCCTCCTTCTGACCGAAGGCTTCCTTCACATCGTCGCTGTGCGCTGTTGGTGAAGGCGCAGTGAGACCGATTGCCTTAGAGCGAATGATCGAACTTGTGATGATCGATTGCTTGGTCCTTGTGATGATCTTGAAAGAGTGTTGTAATCAGCAATGGAATTGTAATGGTCGTTTAGGCAATGCCCGATCTTACTATGAATAAAAATAACCGTTTCAGTTAAAAAATAAAAAATAAAAAATAAAAAAAATCCTAGTTCTTAACTTATGGCAACACTTCTTGTTACTATAAATAACTCATGAAAATGTTCCAGTTCACATCATCCATGTAGTGATATGGGATCATACATATAATATATTAACATATTACAACATTTACCATTAAAAAATTTGTCATATTCCATGTCTTCGTCCATTCTTTGGCAAAATAGTGCCCTCCCATAGTTTTCCAAGACATTTATCATCATGTCATTTAGATGTCCATGATAGTACTTATTCAGATTACATGTCGATCGAATAAGTGATTATACTCTCCAAACAAATTGGTATTTTATTTATACCTTATTCATTTTGGGTAGTATTCCTCTATAATCTGATAATTTATCATACACTCCATATAGAGTGGCATTTACTTCTCAATTGAATAATATTTTTTTTTAATATTTCAAAAAGTATTTTTATTTTACTGATTATATTTAGGTAATTTTTAACCTTATCTTATTTAAAATTTAATTATAAACTAAAAAATATAATTTTAAAATATTAAATTTATGTAGTATGAATTAAATTTTATTTTTAACCCTAAATTTATCAAGCAACACAAAACTATTTTAATATCAGATTTAATATTCTAGGTATTTTTATTTTTTGAAACAATAACTTTTATTTATGGAGGGGAAAATCTCATTAAAAGACGTGAATTTATATATATAGAAGTTTAGTTTGTTATAGCCAAAACATGCCAACTTTCTTATTTACTCATAATTTTCAAATGGAGTGATTTCCATGTATTTTTACTCTCCAAATTAATAAAGAACTTGGCTAAGCTATCTTTGTTCATACTTTTAATAAGGGTTTCATATTTGGAACCATGCAAATGTTTGAGTAAATGTATCTACCATCAATGTTCTCTTCTTTGAATAAAAAGTGTTTGAAGAAACGTTTTCATGCAAAGTGTTTTTGAAAATGTATGAATTTTTTTTTTGAGAATTACTACAAGCTTCACTAGCGTGTTTTAGTTGGTGACATTGAGGATCATGATTGTGTAATTTGACATAATGAACCCTTCCAATCACCTGGAAAGAACGAAAATTATGCATTTTGGGATTCAAATGAATATTTGTAGAAACAACGCATAAGGATGGATCATAGATTCTTTGGATTGTTATTGTGTATGTGAGAGTGAGAGGGGAGCTCACCCATATATGCCTCTGCAATTCATGTGATGTAATGAAGATCATAACCCATGGCCCACTGGAAGCTTGCTCTAATGATTTTAAGACCCTAGGACAAATTTCGATACATGAATGTACCCTAAGGACAAATTGAATCCATTTATATTTATCTTCTAATATTTATTTGAATCTAATTATAGCCAAGAGAAAAATCCATGAAGAAGAGAAAGGCGAAAAAAGAAGCAAAAAACAATCAAAATTATCTCTAAACATAAAATCATACAAAGTAAAGTGTGCATGTTATTTTTAGAAGAAAACTCTATACTAAAAAAATTTAAACACCCAAATCCAATAACCAAAATAATATAAACTATGTTACCTCCCAAATGACTTAGAAAAAGAAGTAAGAACATGAGTAACTAACTATCAAATATGTTTTCAAATCTTTAAAACCTTTAGTATTAAATAGCTTTAAAATATCTGAAATGTATTTAAATTATCAATATTAAAAAAAATACATTTTTATTAGAAATTTACATATTAGCACAATTATATAAATTAAATGGTTAGAAAATGTTAATAAACAACAAACACAAAAACATTTGCCTCATAATACATCTCACTTTGCTAAAATTAAAAAAAAAAATGGAATTAACTATATCATTATTATTATTACAAGTTTAACATATATTCATTTGAGAAAGCATGGAGTAATTCTTTTATCCATAAAGATTTATATCCAATTTATTACTGAGTTTCTTAGTCTAAATAGGGTATGTTATAATACCATGGGCAAGACCCATGGCTTCCTGAAGCCCAAAAAAACATAACTCATTTCATATGAAACTTGCTCATAAGATATTTTTTTAATTAATCAATTTCACTAAATCAACAAAAAAAAAAATACAACCAGCTTCCACATAAATATGAATCTTTGATTTGTGTATACTACTAAGAAAATTATAGAATATTTAATGGTCCTACCATAAATCTAATAATAATTAATAATTAGATTAAAATTTTGGAATCTCTATTCTATTTTAAAAGAAACATGGTGGTATAATTAAGTTTGACTTCATCTTAATTTTGAGTTACCAATCACATTTGTAAATGACTAAACATATAATTTGATATTAAAAACTTGGAATTTTCAAATTAAAAAATGCATATCAAACTTAAGAGTAAATTTGCTACTAGTGAAACCTAAACGAACACATGCTACATAGATTATTGAATATTGAAGCCTAAATAAAGACATGCTATATATATTATTGAATATTGAAACCTAAATAAAAACATGCTATATATATTATAGAATACATAAAATGGAAGAAATAGAGAAATGTAACTAGCTCTCTTGAATCACTTGTAATAACTTTAACACATTAATTGTTAATAATAGAAAACACTCCACAAGAAAGAACTTACCCTAAATTAGATTATATAAAATTATCGGAAAAAAAGATAAAATATAAATGCAAATGAAAAATTTGTGATTTTCAATTAAAATAAAAAATTATTAAAGCTAAATTAAAATAGTCAATTATATTGAATGAATGCTTTAAGACAAAAATAGAGAAATATATGATGCTCTCTATCATCATTGCGCTTCTCCAGTTAAATTTGTAATATTATTTGAATTGTTAACTGCCAAAACAAGAGGAGCACAAAAGGACTACCCCAATATTACATAAAATATTATTTACCGAATATCAAAGATTCCATTTAAATTCAAATTCAGGCGTCAACATTCCAAAACATTCTAAATTTGCACCGACCTCGATAGATGTGAATGTAAAGAGAATTCCTTGAAAAGCATTTTTTTCACTATAATTGAATTTCAAGAAAACCCAACTACTTTGCACTAGAATTGAATTTGAAGAAAAGCATCTGAGTCTTTTTTGTGGTCATCACAGCTTTTTTGAGATAGACTAGGGATGGAATTTGTATGTTTTTGAGATAGACGAGGGATGGAATTTTTATGTCGGTTTAGTAGATGAGTTCGTTGTGCGGCGGATAAATATATGGCTGCTTGCAGCGAATCTTTTTTGTGTTTGCAGCACTTTTTCTATATATGTCACCGTGCTCAAATGTTTCTGTGGCCGTTACTGGTAGAAATGTTTCATGTTCTCTTGACTGTTCGTTTATGGGAAGCGCCATTTTGGTGTCTGGTTTTTGTGTCTTGGTCCCAATCAAACGCTTTGTGTCTTTGTTCCTAATCAAAGACTGTGCGTAGACTGTGGGTAGAATTTAATGGCCAAAATTTGTAGGTTGACCGAAGAGGACAGCAATGGATCTGGACCTCTCATCCGTTCGAGGGGATTCTCTGTTGGTTGCAATTGTTGAATTATCTTTCTAGTGATGATCACAATAGATTTGAACCATTCCAGAAGATCCCCGCTACATCCAATCGATTGAGATCAACGGTATTTCCTGATTTTGTTATTCATTTCGATATACCATTTATCTCTTTGTAAATCTGACTATTCCAGAAGATCCTCTCCTGTATCCAAATCCGACTATTCCAAAAGATTCATTTCGGCTTTGTGTTTGTCCTTTCTTATTATTTGATGCAAAGGAACCGCCAAGGGGAGAATTGTTATATTCCAATGCGCTCTTGTTGCTGCTGTTACGCAAATCCTTGTTGGGCTATTCTCTTCAGCTGATCCAAATTCGTTTCAGGTACTCTGTTTATTTCCTGTGTTTATTTAAATTTTAGATAATTTGTTGTTAATGTAATTTTGTTATTTCTATTTCATTTTCTTTAATTAGTTTAATCTAGCCAAACCAGGCTCCTGTCCTCCTTGATTTTGATAATTATTTTATGATATTTTGATTTAGATTTCATTTCTGTGTAGCGTTTCAATTTTCTGTTAGTTGCATCAAAAATCACTTGTAGGAACATAATTGGCCACATTAAATGTATCTTCAGCCAAGCCATTGTGCATGGTTCTACCTCTGGTTCAAGTTCCTGGTTCAAGCCTCCTTCTCTGTTGTTGAGGATAAGATTACGGCTACACGTTTATTAACTTTTTGCATCTATTACTTTCGAATTTTTTGGTCGTCAAAAGGCAGAGTAATTTTATAACACGTTTGTTAGATATGATATCGCTGGAATTATCCAGCTGATCATAATCGCAAACTTCCCTAGATCACCATTTGTTTGAAATTTTTCACTCGTTTCTGTGAAGTTAACCAATTTGAATGTAAACCAAAGCCCTCAAAGGATTAGTAACGGCTCTAGTGATGCCCTCCCTCCGCTTTCCGCTTTCCAGTATCTTCCCTCCACAGTGATATAAGCTTATGTTTTGGAAGATGGGTCGGACGACCATTTAAAATATTTTGGCTTCCGTCGTACTTACGCTTATGACGAGTGGAGGTTTTCGAAAATTTCGTTGTGTTTTGTGTTTGTATGTTATTCATATTGGGGCATTCTAGAATTTGTGTCTATGAAAATTGTTTTTATTTTATTTTATTTGATTTTAAATAATTAACTTTTGATTTTAAAATTGAGTTTTC
>APFE030552959.1:0-37535 GCA_000404065.3 Pinus taeda
TAGGACTTCAAGTCCTCATAACTCCAAGAAAATACATCTTGGAACTCTTTGAACAAATCCACATACTTTGGTTTTTGATCAGGGGGCAGATTTTTGGACAATTTAATCATTTTGGACTTTTCTGCTGTCCCTATATTGTGCTCTTCTATAGCAGAATCTAGAGGCTCCAGTTTTGGCTTTTTGGGCACATCATTATCATCAAACATGTCTTCTAATGGAGTGAGGCCAGCAGGCAAAAAGTTATTCTTTAGATCAATGAACTCGGCCTCTGCTTTGGCTATTTCATCTAAATGCATTTGTTTCAGCTCTTGTATGTTTGCATTATCAAAAATAGTTGGGTTAAGGATTTGTTTTGTTGTTGCAACTGTTAGCACCTGCTGATTTTCGTTTGTTTGTTGCTGGGAATCGTTCATGGCCTCTATGTCAATGTTTACATTTGAAAACTTGCCCTCAAGAGTGAGGAAATTGTTAATCTGGGCATCATTTTCAAATACTTGTCAGTCTTTAATATTGTTAGGAACAACAGGCCTATGTTTTATCTCAGTAGTAAAATGGTGATTTGGCTCAAAGGGAAGCTTGCATGTGCTAGCAAAAGTGGCTAGGCTATGTGCACGTATGTTATGGTTTCTAGAAGTCTTGGCAAGCTCGGATTCAGTGAAAGTATTAAGTATTTTTGTGGCAGCAACCCTATAGGCCCTCATTCTATTGTCATTAGTAACAAAGTTACCTTTCATTTGTTGTATGATTAAATCGGAGTCACCTAGAATGGACACTTTTGTAGCTCCTAGAACTTTGAGCAATTTTAGGCCTAAGAGGAGAGCCTCATACTCTGCCATGTTATTGGTACATCTGAAATTTATTCTGTAGGCATGGCCTTCTGCATGATCGTCATGTGTATTGTGAATCCATATCCCTGCCCCTGCTCCTAACTTGTTGACAGAACCATCAAACTCTAAATACCATGTGATTTCTTGCTTATGGTTTGTATTAAGAGTTTCAGTCATTCTAGGATTAGATAGATTTAAAATTTCTGTTTGGGGAGGTTTTACTTGTTTGCTGGTTGCCTTGATTGTTGTGACCATTTCATGGGCATGGGCGACCGATTCCTCGTTTATGCATGTTTCTAGCTCTACAGCTAAAGGTTTCTCATTAGTTGGAGGATTGGTATCATCATTGAAAAGAATAAATGAATCCATATCAGAATGGATTGAGTAAATTGGAAAATTTTGGGGCTTTTCCTCACTACTGACCACATACTTCATCAGTGTTTCCCTGTACAGTCTCTTTGGTTTCCCAAAGATAAATATAGCGGCATAAGATAGGTCAAGTTGGAGGGATCCTTGGAGTTTTGCTCCACAAGATCTTGATAAGAGCATCCCATATTTTGGTGGAATGTCGGCAACTACTACATCCATTAGGATTGTCTTGTTGGGAAATTGGACTAGAGACACACAAAGGTCTTTGATTAAGCCTAAAAACTTGACCTAACTTGAGTCAAAGGAGAACAGATCTTTGTAGGGTCTTGTGACATCAAGGTTTAGCTTTTCCATTACAGCTTTGGGCATAAGATTGTGTGAGGCACCTGAGTCAAACATAACATTAGGCAAGATCTTGTCATGTATGTGCAGACTGACATAAAAGGGTGGAACAGATCCATATGTTGATTTTCCATTAACTTCTGGACCAAACAACAGCTCAGGGGTATCATCTAAAATATTTACATCATCCTTGACCTCTGGCATTTAAGGTGACGTTTGAATTTGTTGCCTATAAGCATCATGCTTGGCGAGTTCTGAGAGGGGGATGGATATCTTAAGTTTTCCAATCTCTGCTTCTAAGTTAAATGGTTTTTCCAATGGAATCTTTGCGTTAGTAGTAGCAGATTTCTCCTTCTCAAGAATATTTTCTGTGTTTTCCTTTTGATTATTAGCATTATGATGAATGACACTTTGTGGTATTTCTATTTTGGGAAGATTTTTAGGTGTGTTGTTCAAGTCTTCTCTCGAGGAAGAAGGAAGTAGAGGCTGATCAATAGGAGGTTGTATGTCTGTTATGTCCTCTACAGTCACTTAGTGCGAGTTTAGGACAGAAATATCAGCTGGTTCTGTTATGATAACCTTGCCTTTAATCTTGTTGGGTTGTTTGCTATCTTTTGTCTTGCTAGGTGTCGGGACATCAATGGTTCTTGTTCTCAGCTTATATTGTTTGTGGACCTCATACACAGCAAAATCATATCCTTGTTTAAAATCAAAAGACTATCTAGACTTAGTCTGAAATTGATTTACATCATGGTAGTCTTGATCTTCTTGAGTGAGACAAATCTGTTGCTCATCCTTCGAACCTATCAAGTTCATGTGAGGCTCTTCTGTGGGCTCACTAGAAGTGGATGCCTCTGTGTAGCTTTCTTCGAAAGGAGGTCTTATATCACGGTCTGGGCTAGATCTGGCAGCATTTGTGTTCTGAGCTTTCCTGAAATTTGGGTTTCTTGTAGCATTAGGCTATTGTCCCTCCCATGATGATTTCCTCTCAACACTTTCCACTCTATCTCCCAGCCTGTGCATGCCACTGATAATAGCATCTAGTTTCTGGTCGAAGGCTGAGGGTTCTTCCTTGAAGGTTGTTCTTCTTTCGGTTCTAGCTCTGTTTCTTTTAGCAATCAGGTTTGCCTCCACACTAACAGCAACATTTTGCATTTCTGCAAGGCTTTGAGGGGCTCTTTCCCTTAACTGATAAGCCATATCAGGATCAAAACCATTAGGGAATTTGTACAAAGAAAGATCAGGTGGAGGTCTTAAATTCTGTGGTATTGCATTATAAACATTATTAAACCTTTCACAGTAGTCTAAGACAGTCTCCTGAGGGCCTCTTTTGATAGTGTCATATTCAGATAAAATGTGCAAGGGGTATTTCTTTTTCTCCCATCTGTTGATAAATGACTGGTATAAGGCATCTGGGTCTGCTATGGAATTGGCTGGGAGTGCTCTAAACTAGGTCCTGACATCACCTGTCAAACTTTGGACAAAAATCTTCATTCTCACACTATCATTGTCAATCTCATAACTCTCAAAGTAGTCCTACATTTTCTTTGTATGCTGAAGGGGTGTGTAGGCACTTGTGCCATCAAAATAAGTTATTTTAGTCTGGTAATCCTGAGGCATAGCCCCGTGATTAGCAGGGAGCTGTAAAGGTGCATATCTGTTAGCCATATTAACAAGGATAAGTGGAACAACTGGAGCAACTGGGATAATGGGAGTAGTAGTGGTGGTATGTGTAGCGAACAGAGGTGTAGAAATGGGACTTGGAGAAGAGGATGATGAACAAGGGGAAGTAGGGTTTGAACGAAGTAAAACTTTGACAGGGGTTGGAACACAGCTTGGTTAAACTGTCTCAGGAATGGTACCAGCAAAATCTTTTTGATGCTCTCGTTGTCTAAGGATCTTAGGGATTATATTGGGATTTTGAAAAACAACTGGGGGATTTGGGTCTGGATTTGATCTTGTATAACGCGAATGATTTTTGGGAGCCAGCTTCTAGCTTGTTTTTTTTGGGATTTTTCTAACAATATAGGCTAAACAAAAACTTTTTAAAGGTTAGATTCTTCCTAAGTGGAGCTTCAGACTAGATTTGTGAGATTATCTGAGGAAGTCCCCATCGGAGTCGCCATTATGTTAACACTCAGGTTGTCCCTAAGCTCTTGAAGGGATACGGCCGAGGTAACCACAAATCAATCTTTGGAATACAAGTTCTAGCCTACCTGCAATCAGAGAGGGCTCTCTCTTAATGATTTTGTTGATGATGATCTTAAGCTAGGTATTGGGTTCAAAGGGTTTTGTGTTTGGTGGTAGGAAAGATGATTCTTTCAAACAGAGAGGCATGCATAGTGTGATAAGTTCAAACCATTGGGCATGGAGTCAAGGAGTAGGACTGTTGGTGCATTTTCTTGGTCACAAGAGAAAAATGGAGAAAGGTACCTATACATAAAACAACCTTCAAGCTAAAAGAGATGAAATGAAATCTAAGGAATGAGAGGCAATTAAGAATCTCTCACTCAGCTTAACAAAGGGAAGGCGAATGAGCTCTATCTAGGGGCAGTTAATAATCCCTGGATAACTATCATACATGGGTGAATTAGGGCAAATATGAGCCATGTGGAATCCATATTTATGCCTAAAACAGATGAAAACATAAGGAAACAGTAGAAACTGAGCATAGAGTGCACTTTAAACAAGTTCTAAGCTAATCTTTCTTTCTGTTGTTTAGATGGTGATTTATAAATGAAAAAAACAAAAGTAAGAAGCACTTATTGAGTCATGTAACAACACAAGAATTCCACAGTCACTCTTCAACCATTAAACACAGCAAACAATCCTTTCTCCAAGCTTGTGAGCAGTCTTTGATTATAGAAAATATCAGATATACAGTGGGAGTCTCTCCTGGATCGAATCAGCCAACTAACAACCACCCTATTCCATTGTTCAGGGTTGTCTTTATAGTGAAAATATCTAAGAGTACTTATTACAGCTGACCTAAACAGGTCTGCGTGAAAGCTTTCTAAACCTAAACTTGTGCTAAAATTAAATGCAAGTAAATATCTATTGAGCTGCGCCGAATGCAGTTGAATCAAAATGAGTTAATATGGTGTCCTTGGTGGCTTGATACAATGCTTTTGCAATAACTATGTTTCGAGCTTTGGTCCACTGATCTCATGTGACTTTGATGTGCAGTAACTGTGATTTAAGAGGCTTTAAATGGCTTTTACTGTTTCTTTGACTTGCTGGGGGCTCTTTAATGTTTTATCAGTTTTGAGCACTGAGAAAAGCTTCGTTGATACACTTTGTCGCAACACTGATACACTTTGACATGAGTTTTGGCTTCTTTCTGCTTTTGATACTCTTTTAACTGCTAAGTTGCCCTTTTTATTCCCTTTTGAGGAAAAAACGACTGTTGAAGAAAAAGATTCCCCATTTTCTCCTCTTTCCCATAGCGATGCACGATTAGCGCTAATCACACATCGAAAACTGCCTCAGATTTTGAATCTGGGCTTCCTAAGCTGCGATTTCACACTTGTGCACTTTTTGGCGGGTGATGTCAGCATGACATCAGCAGTGGGACCCAGTACGGCGGATGGCGTCAGCGGGGTGACGTGGCAGGGGAAAAGCGCCCATCCCCGGATGCATCAATAGGTTCAGAAGTGAACAGACCTGCTCACCGTAGATCTAGGGCGCAACCAATCAGATGGATGGCAGAATAGAGAAGGCGACGGTAGGATAAGGGACGGGGCATATATATATATGGCGTGGATTCATATGAAACGCTAATCCTCGATATGCGATTGGCAACAGACCATCGACGATGAACCATATCGGGAGCGCACATGCATGTTTTGTTTTGTCATAGCGATACGCCGATCGGCGAAATCGCTGTCAGCCAAACCGATCGGGGGCACACTTATACGCTGTTTTTATACACGACTCCCTTCGTGACTGCGATATCGCATCGGAGGGGGTCCAATAGATCCCTTTTGCAATCAGAGCATGGCCCAAGGTAAGTGACGCAGGCTTTTATGATCGGAAGCAGAATTTTTTTATGTTTAAAGGGATTTCAAGGCATGGGAAAGGATCTGATATGCATGACAATATGGTTTAAGGGGGGAAATGAGGGTTCTTGCTAAGTTTCAGATCAACTTAGCAATTCCCAAGTGTATTTATGGTTATATTTCAACTAGGAGAAGGGAATAAGTATATAGGGGAGTTATTAACATAGTTTTAGTAGGAGGAAGGGGAGATAGATAGGGAGTTACATAGTAGAGTTAGCAGTCAATATGACAATGATGAGAAAAAGCGCTAAGTATGTAAATCTTAGGCTATCAAGGAGAAGTAAGAGTTGTGGGGGAAGTATGGGCATTCCTTAGTAAAGCAGATCTTTAGCAAGGCTACTAATATGAAGAATGATGAATATGAGAGGTATCAAGTAGATCTTGACCTCTTTAGGGGAAGTTATTGAGTGATTTGGGGGAGAGAAATAAGAGGGGAGTTAGACATGCCTCGCTTGAAGTCCTTTAAATGGAAAAATGCCTCCAACTTGTGATCTGAATAGATATGACACTTTGAAAACATGAAATGGATCACATAGCTTGATTTCTGCAACCACAAAGCTACTTACCCAACCTACTTACCTAGCATTTTTTCTTCTGTTGGTTTTGGTGCACTTGAACTAGCAAACCCTGACTATCCTTTTTTCGTTTGACTTCCCTCCTATCTACATCTATGCTTATTTCATCCAGTGGCTCAGATTAAGCTGTTGAGCATCCTTGCTTCTCTACCTGTCTAAGAATCTGCCAAGATTAAGCTGTTTGGACAGATAATGATTCTCTATATTCTACAACAGGAAATTGAAACCTAGGGAGACCAAGATTAAGCTGTTTGGACTTCCCTTTGACTGAAAATTCTTCAAAAATGGATTAGCATGTCAAAATTGGAACACCGTAGTGGCATTTAGACTAGCACACTCTCATGGCATCCTTCTTTGGCCTCTCTAGAAAATATGGAACATTGCAGCATGCAAAGTATGACATATTTGGCATGTAAAAATGTCAATCATGAAAGATGAGTAACCTGTTTCAGCAGGAGGCTAACATGGGGTACGGTGGATGGGGATCCGGTTTCAGTTTCCTATTATTTGGTTGCCTGAAGAAAACTACACTCCAGCGTATAATGTTCCGACAGATTAGTGGAAGGAAGTTCTCCTTTCAGATGGTTTTAAAGTTCTAGGAACAAAGATGGCCATAGAATATGATCTCGCCCAGCTTCATGAAGTCTATAGTCTGCAAAATCCAGACCTACGGAGGCGGTGAACTGCATGAGGGCATGCAGAAGTCTAGTTTGGGGGAGATGTTGGGCACCAAATCAGGCTATCTTTTTGTTTCATTTCTATTATCCTTTTTGACCTTTTTGTACTTATTTACCAATGTTTTCTATGATAAACTTACAAGATAAATACCCCTGACTTGTATGATTGGAATATTTGATTAATGAAGTAAAGTCACGGAGTCTTATCTATTCACAACACTAAAATGTATGTTTGACCACAGCTTGGAGAACATGAACCCTTACTTCAACATCTCGTAGTAGATCTAGTAACGACTAGCCATAAGGAGGTCGTGCAGTTGGATTCACAAATCCTTGAACTATTCTTGGGCCTTTTGTTGATCTTGGTTATTTGGTGTTGGTGCCATTCCAACTAATGTATATTTCTAAATATGTGGTTACCATGTTTCAGGGAGACATGTTGTTCTCCTGCACAGTGTATAAAAGACAAATTGTTCCTGTAAATGGGGATTCACCCATCGATATTGTAATCACCCGTTACATATTAATACATTATCACATGTTTTGATATTCTAATCTTCGTTGTGACTAACATACCCCTAATCAGAGAGTTGGGTCCACTCTTCTGATCAGGTTCTGCATCTTTCGGCGTGTGTTATTTATTATTCTATGGTTGTTGTTACAGTTCTTTACTTCTTGTAATTGTTTCTGGAGTTATGTATTTATTTTAATCTTACAACAATGTTTTGAATCTTAACTGCGAATACTTGGTCGGAACAGATTGCACTTTTGCCCCTGCATATACCTTGCATGTTGCCTTGAAAGGATATGCACCCAGGTTGATAAATTAATGTTGGAATAGGGTGAATAAATTGTTCATACCTGGACACCAATACCTCCCATACTACTTCAAGTGAAACCTCAGTCCGCGCTCCGTAGACTGTTGTCGAAAGGGCCAGTAGCACTAGGATTTGTTTGGCTAACTCAACTTTGAACCTAGGTCAAGCCCCATGTTAAGGAGGTAAATCCCCTCTCCGGATAGAGGTGATCCCTACTAGCCCAGATCGGGTCTAGCAACAATCATACAATGCTACAACGCAAGTTCCTAATTGCAAATTAAAGACCAGTGTTGAAGGCCTACCTAGATTCCAATGCTAGTGCTTGTAGAAGAGGTGACACTCCCGTGCCTTTGCTCCGGTAGATCATGATCTCCGTGAATGGACACCTACACATACAAACAACGACACAAACACAAGCATAAAATCCAACATATGCAACTATATATCAGTCAGAAAGGATATAACTCATCATCATTACAAATAACAATAAGAGTGGAACCATAACAATAGTTGTTTATTAATAATAATTAAAGAAGAATACAACCATAGTTCTAACGTTAGATCCTCCTTTGGCTGGGTAGTCAGCAGCACATGTCTTGCAAAGCTTGTTGGGAATAGGAACACGCCTCTCTCTTTTTGGTTATTGGACAATAATCTCCTTGCTTGGATTTGGCCTTATGGGAATTAAGAAGGCTCTTGCAGCATGAAGCTCTTGGAAACTTGACAATTCTCAATCTCTGGAACTCTGGAACTAGCTTGCCAAGGAAAATGGGCAAGCTTTTATAGATGGAGGAAGGGGAGTTGGGATCATCCACAATAATCATGGGATTGGCCATATCATCAAGGAAGCTTCCATGAGAGGTGGAAAACCACTTCCTCTCTATGGAAATCCGTAGCCAAACCACCCAACTCAAGATAGATGTCGTCCAGGAATTTGTTAGGACGAAACTTCCACCATTTGTTTGTTAAAAAACACCACTGATTATGGTTGGTGTGGGTGCGACTCTATGACAGAGCGCCAACTGGTGCGTCCTCTTTGGAGGATTTACCCCATTAGCGTGAGGGCTGCACTATGGAACCGCGCCAATGGAAAAAGGGCTATTTTTAGGGTTTTTTAGCAGGAGATGTCTTCAGGGAAAATGAAGCTCATGTTGAGGGGAATGTAATGCAAGTGTTTGCAGGTCATGTCACTTCTCATAGGTCCCAGAATGAGTCCTCCAAGATGCGGGAGAGGGGTAGCATGGACGGTGACAAATTGCTATGTAACACCCCAACAAGCCAACGTAAATTCAAACCTCATGAGGGTCAACGTTGAAATTATTTTTCTAATGTGAATCCTACTCTGATACCATGTAGAAATATGTTGATAGAATTACAACTGCTCGAGAAATTTAATCTAAATCAAGAGCCACAATTCTATTCTATTTCTATGTGTAATTAATTCACAATTTATAATAACATTTGAAAACATGCAGCAATCACATACACAATTACATAGATTTATCTACGAGAAATCAACTGGTAAAAACCCCTTAAGTCTGCTTGCATTAATCTGATGAACATAGAATGCATTACAATTTCTTTCTTGCTATGAGCACAAACTACAAATGAATAACCTATCTCTCTACTCATTAAGAAGCTCTAACCCAGACTTAATTAAATTTTTCCTCTGCTCGAGTCCCTATTTCCTTGCACAAATTGTGAGGAAATTAGCCCCTATTTTTTGGAGATTCCCTCCAAAATGATTGCACAATACCTAAGTGTTGATCATTGACTACATGGAACACTTGTACACTCAAGGCTAGTCTACAACTGATGTTACATTACCTTGGAATCTCCACCACAACTGAGCAATTTGAATTCCTTACATGCATGAGCTATTTTTTGTTGATTGATGAGTTAACTAGATGATCACCGAGTTAGACTGTTTTCCCATTGTACAACTGACCTCCAACTAGTTCTATCAACAGTTAGAAGTAGTTTAACTGAATACAACTAGAAATAACTAAATTGGATTGCTACAAATTAGCAATCAAGACATGCAAAATGAACTCCAAGCCCTTAACTCAACTTTAATGAGATAAATGAGTGACAAGAGCCATGCACCTTAGTTAACTACCTCCAAGTTGTCTATTGATGTGGAAATTTCGAATTATCTCAATTTGAACAAGGCAAAGTTGAGTTAAGGCTTTCTTGCGACACTTCTCAAAACATATGTTCTACAAGCAATGCTTTGGCTTTGTCATCTAATATTGCAGGTTTGATGATGTTCTCTTGAAATACTGCTCTATTTATTGTAATCTAAATCTTCCAAAACACATACATAGGAAGAGCCATCCATATCCTTCACTTGAGAATGTAATCAATCTCTATATTTTATTTATAATTAGAATTAGAAATTATGATGGGTGGTATGGACAAAACTTAAATTTCATCTCGCCACATCCCCGACATCTTTCCTTTTCTTCTCATGTGGACCTTTTTGGTAACACCCCTTATTAAAAAAGGTCGAGGATGTCATGGGAATTTAGATGGTATTCCCAAAATAAATATATTTTCTTGGACACTTACACAAAAAAGTCAGAATAGCATGAAATCCTTTCAAAAAGAGGAATCCAAGATCCATCAACATGTGTTCTTTGCCAATTGAACAATGAAGCAATAATGAACATGTTCATGGAATGTGAATTCTTCCATAAATATTGGGATCATGCCATGCAAGGGCTATCACATTGAGTAAAATGGTCATGATCAATACCTCAACTATTTGATTCCTTGGATAAGCATTATCTCAACACATTTAAAGGCATGTGGGTAAATCATTAATTTAATAATGGTATGATAATTAAATGTATTTATTATTATCATTAAATTAATTTAACTATATGAAAGTCATAATGAGGGGACAATATCTTTTCAATCTTCATGATCACTTATTTCATATTTGAAGATTTAAAAGTTTTCATTGCAATTATATTTATGGAAAAATGACATTTAAATTTATAAACATATACACAGTTTGAAAATGCTAATAACTATAAAGCATAATATATTCTCAAAATATTTCTATCATGTGAAAATTAAAGCTATTTCTTTGATTTGTTAAATCAACATACAATCCTCCTTTGATTCATAGCATGTTATAAATCAAATAAAAAATATTTATTTAACCATGAGTCCACATGTAGTCCTTTTTGTGTAGTCTAAATATTTACTTACCAAAGGTAAAACAAAATACATCCCTGCTTTCAAGATATCAAATTCCTGATTACATTGAGTTAGCTTTTAGATAGTTGTTGAACATCTACTAGGTTTTTTAAGTCCATGCATGAGAATGGACCCTTTGAAGAGAGCTTAACCTATAACAACAAAGGAAAGAAACATCGACATGAATTAGTTTTGCACATTGAACATATCTCCTAACTACATGAAATGTTGAATCCTCCACCTAATGCTAATGTACCACTCCATAAATTCAAATAATATATGTATCTAAGGACATTGGAAATTATGAATTAGAAATTTCTATTGTCATTGCTATTCTTGAATAGCTTAGTCAGTGCCTTCCACATTGCAAAACAAGTTTCTTTGCCATGGATATTTGAGACAATGTGGTCTCTCTCTCCCTCCAAGAATATTCTCTTCACCTTGGCTACATCTTTCTTCCATTGGGATAGGTTTTAGGTGTCAGTTGATCCTCGCTTTGCAATGTCTTTCTTGACATATTCCAGCAATCCATTGTCATCGAGCACTGCCTCCATGTGATCCTTCGAGACAATGAAATTTGAGTTGTCGTCCAAGGCATACTCTAATCTCATTCCATTGAAGGCCATTCTCCAAACTCTGAAGAAATCATGCTACACTAAAGAGTAAATTCGAACCTTGTGAGTAACAACTTCGAAATTCTTGTTACCATGTAGAAATATGGTGATAGAATTGCAACTGCCTAAGAAATTTAATCTAAATCAAGAGACAAAATTCTACTCTACTACTCTATGGTCATTAATTCACAATTTAGAATAACATTTGCAAACATGAATCGCATACACAATTACATATATTTATCTACGGGAAACCAATTGGTAAAAACCCCTTAATTTTGCTTGCATTAATCCAATGAATAGTGAATACATTACAATTTCGTTCTCGCTATGAGTACAACTTGCAAGTGAATAACCTATTCTCTCTACTCATTAAGAAGCTTTAACCCATACTTAATCAAATTTTTCCTTTGCTTGAGTCCCTATTTCCTTGCACAAATCCAAAGGAAATTAGCCCCTATTTTTTAGGAATTCCCTCCAAAATGATTGCACAATTCCCAAGTGTTGATATTTGATTGCATGCAACACTTGTACACTCAAGACTAGTCTACAACTAATGCTACATTACCTTGGAATCTCCACCACAACTGAGAAATTTGAATTCCTTACATGCATGAGTTATTTTTGGTTAATTGATTAGTTAACTAGATGATCATTGAGTTAAACTATTGCCCCATTGTACAACTGACCTCCAACTAGTTCTATCAACACTTAGAAGTAGTTTAAATGAATACAAATGGAAATAACTAAACTGGATTGATACAAATTATCAATCAAGACATGCAAAATCAACTCCAAACCCTTAACTTGAATCTTCGTGACAAGAGCCATGCACCTTAGTTAACTACCTCCGAGTTGCCTACTAGTGTGGAAATTTTGAATTATCTCAATTTGAACAAGGAAAATTTGAATTGATACTTTCTTGCTACACTTCTCAACACATGTGTTCTAGAAGCCATGCTTTGGCTCCGTCATCTACTATTGCAAGGTTGATGATGCTCTCTTCAAATACTGCTCTATTTATTGTAAGCTAAATCTTCCAAAACACATACATATGAACAACCATCCATATCCTTCACTTGAGCATGTAATCAATTTCTATATGTTATTTATAGTTAGAATTAGAATGACGGGTGGTGTGGAAAAAACTTAAATTTCATCTCACCACATCCCCGACATCTTTCCTCTACTTCTCACATGGCCCTTTTTGGTAACACCCCTTATTGAAAAAAGGTTGAGGATGTCATGGGAATTTAGATGGTATTCCCAAAATAAATATATTTTGTTGGACACTTACACAAAAAAAGTCATAATAGAATGAAAACCATTCAAAAAGGAGAATCCAAGGTCCATCAAAGTGTGTTCTTTGCCAATTAAACAATGAAGCAACAATGAACATGTTCATAGAATGTGAATTCTTCCAAAAATATTGGAATCATGCCATGCAAGAGTTGTCACATTGAATAAAATGACCATGATCAATACCTTAGCTATTTGATTCCTTACATAAGCATTATCTCACCACATTAAGACATGCCAATAAATCGTTAATTTAATAATAATATAATAATTAAATGTATTTATTATTATCATTAAATTAATTTAATTATATGAAAGTCATAATGAGGGGACAATATCTCGTAAATCTTCATGGTCACTTATTTCATATTTGAAGGTTTTAAAGTCTTCATTGCATTTAAATTTATGGAAAACTGACATTTAAAATTATAAGCATATACAAAATTTGAAAAATCTAATAACTATAATGCATACTATATTCTCTATATATTTCTATCATGTGGAAATTGAAGCTATACAAAAATTGAAAAATCTAATAACTATAATGGATAATATATTCTCTATATATTTCTATCATGTGAAAATTGAAGCTATTTCTTTAACCATCAATCCACGTGTAGTCCTTTTTATGTACTCTAAATGTTTATTTACCAAAGGTAAAACAAAATACACCCTCACTTTCAAGGTATCAATCTTATATGCAAACTTTAAGATTGTAGAAAACTTATATGAGGAAAAAGTCCAATCAAATGCTCGATTACATTGAGTTTTTGAAGTCCACGCATGAGAATGGACAGTGAACATATCTCCTAACTCCATGAAATGTTGAATCCTCCATGAAGTCAAATAATATATTTATCTAAGGACATTGGAAATTATGAATTAGAAATTAGTTTAAATTAATACTAGACAAATTGTGCAATGGAACATAAGATTAAGATTGCAAACAAAATTCTAATTTAAATAACTGTAACTTAACAAATTGCTTCATTATTTGTAATATTGTTTGCAATTTCATAAGTATAATGATAATCTTAAATTTGTAATAAAATTAAGGGTGCAAACAAAATGGTAATTTAAATCATTATTACTTAACAAATTTCTTCATCATTTGTAATTTCATAAGATAATGATAATCTTGAATTTGAGAATACTCCTACAATATTCAGTGCATAGCCAATCTCTCTGCCGAAGCGGCGGTTTCCTTGGTAGCAGTGATTTCGTGGAACTCATATCCAAGCAATGTCATTCCTGTGCAAAGTGGGAGTCCAGGAATAATATTTGCGGGGGTTAAGCGTTCAGATGCAAGCTATGTCGATTGTAATGGCAGCGAATTATTGTTGAGATTTTCTGTTTCATAAAAATAGGTAAAAATTTCAGTGTGTGATAATAATAGGAATTTGTTGTTAGATTAGCTTTAGGTTGGTTGTTGGGAGAGAGTTAATGCATTTTATATTTGTTGTGAGAAGATTTATGAGGTAGTTAGATTCTCTTACCTATAAAACAGCTATCCATACTGATTGTTTGGTGGTAAGAGAGTTTATAAGGAAATTGATTAATTTTGTAATCTACTCTTTGATAATGAATAATTACTGATACCTATATTTAGTGAACTTAACCTAAATTGATTGACTGAACCACCTTAATCTACTGTTTCCTGTGGATGATTTTATTTGCTGTGTATATTTACGTGTCTGCTGCACACCTTTACCTCTAACATAATTATTATCGTTTGCATGGAGATTCATAACTCCCAGCAAATCAAATTCAATACATTAATGGAACGATTAAGCGTTTACGGTCTTTTTTCGGTGGCGTTATGATCTCCCAGATAAACAAATACTTTGCACTATTTTATAAGAGGCTTACAGTGACATTCTTTAATGAATTTTTTAATATCTGCTGCATTGCTTCCGTGGTCTCCTTTCATGCCTATTTCGACCTCAGTGGTGTTGCTTCTACGTGTGTTGGTTCCTCTATGTTCCATATTGAAAGGAATATAATCCAATATGGAACCCTGTGGAGCCCAATTCCTCATTTCAGATGATTGGTCCGCATTGAGATCTGGCAAGAAGTTGATTACTTTTATTAGCCCTCGTTGTTGCTGAGCTTTCAAAATTTGTATAGAAAGGGTTGAATTTATTGTTCGTTTATTTTTGTTTTTTTGGATTTTATGAAATATGTTGAAGAATTAATTATTGAACAGAGTTGCATAGTCTAAATTAGTGGTTTTTTTATTTTTTTGGGTGTTTAGAGTTAATTTTAGTGTGTGAGTCTGATATATGTTGATGGATATTGTCATGCTTCAAGGTTTAAGAGAATGAGTTATAGGTTATGTTATGAGATCTATATGTGGAATGTAGAAAGGCATTTGTATAACAGCCCAGTATTGAGACTGTTTTTAGCTAGATTGAGAAGCCTCAATTATACAAAGTTTATCAAATATGGTCAAAGGCGGTCAAAGATTGTCTTTGTGAAAAGAGTGTTGTCCAAGAGACTTCAGAGTGGGGATAAGTGTAAAGGAAGACCATTGATGTGACAAGTGAATTGTGATTTGCCATTTTTCCTCTTAATTTTTGTAATGATGTAATGTAAGTATTAAAGTGGAGACTTGGAAATAATGCTTACATTAGTAAATAGGTAGAATTGGGTTGTTGGTTGTTGGAATTTTGTTGAGATATTTTATCAACAATATTCCCCTTGTTTAGAACTTGTTGTATCTTATCATCACTATTTATGTGGCTTGTATTTTGGGTTTAATATGAATAATAACAATTGTTTATGTGTACCATGTTATTAAATTATTTATATAAAATATGATATTTAAATTTTAAATTCTTTTATTTAATTTGTAAATTATTTGTTAGAAGATTTTTTTTAAAAAACAATAATGATAATAAATTTAAAGATGTAGTAAAAAGAAATATAAATTATATATTTTAACAAAGAGAAAAGTCAGATTTTGACTTATTTAAGGCTATTAGTATTTTAAATCTACATAGAATAAAATTAATTATAGTTGTTGGATGTCCAAATTTATATAAATTTAAAATCAAAATTAAAAAAAAAAACTTTACTCCATACTTATTGGATATCTAAATCTATTAGTTGTTAGATGTCTTAATCTACATAAATTCAAAATCTAAATCTAAACAAAAATTGATGAAATATATATATATATATATATATATATATAAACGCTTAATGAAATTTTTTATTAACATAATATATCATAAAAAAATATAACATAATATATCATAAAAAATATTAAATAAATGATATATATATGTGGGGTATTATGTAATTGAATGATATAACGTGTATTTTTATATAATGATATAAAAAGTAAAATTTTAAAATTTGATATTAATAAATAATAATTTTATGTTTTTCTCTTTTTAAGAATAGATATTAGTTATTTGGATGATTAATTTGATTAAGTTCTGTTTTCATTTTAGCATATATTTTATATACTTTGAGTGATAGATTTTTTGGTTTTTCTATTTTATATGAAAAATTGTTTTTTTATATAATTAAATTTCATAGCTTTATATGTTATGGTGATGGATGATTAAATTGATTTGAATTTTTTATCTAAATATTTTTTAATTTACGGATAATTATTACTATTTTACCATTTTAAATTGTAGACATTTTTATTCGTCTACTTTATATTGATAAATGATTGAAATTCTTGAATTTTTTTAACATGCTTAAATTTAATTGAATGTTGAATGTGTTGCATATTTGCATAATAGATATTCTCACTAGTGTACCATATATATGATAGATTTTTGTATGTTTGAATAATAGACATTTTAAGTCATCTACCACATATATATGATAGATCCTTGTATGTTTCAACAATAGACTTACTCATCTACCATATATGATTGGTGGAAAGACCATGGTTTAGTAGAGAGGGATTGGCCAAAAAAATGTTAAGGATGATTGATTTGATTGGTTTTTGTTTTTTAGTATGTTTGATGTGATTAATTTGACATTTATTAATTTTTTGAAAAGATATGTATTGTATTTATTTTATCAACTATTATTTCATTATTAAAGTATGTTTGAATAATATACCATGTAATTGCTATGTTTTATCTTATGAATGATTAATTTGATTTGTTGTTTTGACACACAATACTATTATTTTTTAATAATATATATTAATTTTCAAATGGTTGATTTGATTTAATTTATCCGTTTAAATATTCTAGATGAATTTTTGACTTGAATTGATTTGTATCTTTGAATATTCTTTGATTATGGATATGTATATTTATCCATCCTATGTTGATAGATGATAAAAAATAATTGTGTTTACACACTTTAATTTAGGAAAATGTCACTTACATCTTTGAATAATAGACATTCTCACTCCACCCTATATTAATAAATGTTTAACTTGACTTGATTAGTCTTTTTTAATATGTTTTGATGTGCATTTCCATTCACATATAAATATTCTAGATGAATGTTTGACTTGAATTGATTTGCATCTTTGAATATTCTTTGATTTATGGATATGTATATTTATCCATCCTATGTTGATAGATGATCAAAATTAATTGTGTTTACACACTTTAATTTAGGAAAACGTCACTTACATCTTTGAATAATAGACATTCTCACTCTTCCACCCCATATTAATAAATGTTTAACTTGACTTGATTAGCCTTTTTTAATATGTTTTGATGTGCATTCCCATTCATATAAGTTATGTGAATCGGTGATTCATTTTAGTTAATTTGTCTTTTTCAACATGCTTTAATTTAGGGATGTATCTTTGTATTTTGAATAATAGGAATTCTCTAGTCCTCTATCTTATATTCATGGATGATTAAATTGAATCTATTTCTCTTTTTAAATATATTTTGATTTAGAGATATATCGTGCATCTTTGAACATTAAATGTTTTCACTCCCGTGCCTTATAAAGCAAGAAAAATTAACTCTAACTAAACCAAAATTCAAATAAATTGATACACATCTTATTAATTAAGTATTTCACATACTTTTGATATTAATAATATATATCTTAGATATATATGATATTGTAGCAATTTTCTTGCACTATCATAGCTCTTGGAGTCCTAGTTTATTGGGATTATCTTTGGAAATTTAACAATTTAATGTTTTTCCTTCCTCCAATGAATATATCCCATATATGGTATTGGTTACAAAAATTATTTCCATACATGCTTTAACACAATGCTCTATATCTCATCCCTTAATCATATTGACCTATAGGAGAAATGAATATATTTAGCCAACAATGTGTGGGTCTAGAATATACTCACATGAATACATTTTCCTTAGGTGAATATTTAATAGATATAAAGCACATTTTATTAATTAATGACATACAATTCGTACTCAAAATAAATTGATTCTCCTAGACGTGTTTAAGAATCAAACAAGATACTAGAAAAACATGTCAAAAATCTAAATAGAGATGTGAGATTGATTCAACCTAGTTAAATAAGTTACTAAAGAAAGTTGACACTATATCAAAATTTGTGTTCATTATATTACATCAATAATATGCTTAATGTACACATTTTCACTCATGTAACCTATGGCAATGGCCGATTAACTTGACTTGATTTTTCTCCTTCAATATGATTTGATTTAGGGATGTCATGCATCCTTGAATGAAATTTTTTTCCACTCCTCTAACTTAAGTTGATGGATGATTGATTGGACTTGAATTGTCTCTTTAAATATGCTTTGAGTTAGGGATAAGTCTTATATATTTAATTAATATCTATTCTCACTCTCTTATCCTATGTAAATTGCATCTTTGAATAATATGCATTGGAATAATCCCCTACTCAATTGGTAATGAAGGATTGACTTGAAATAATTTCCCTCTTTGAATATGTTTCTATTTAAGGATATCTCTTGCATCTTTGAATAATAGATATTTTCCTTATGTTGATGGATGATTGATTTGACTTATTTCGTCTCTTTGGATATGTTTAATTTGTGGACCATGTCAAGGGAATTCTTGATCCTCTACCTTATAGATATTGAATCTTTAAATAGTAGACATCCTCACTCTTGTACCCTATGGTAATGCATGATTGAATTGACTTGATTTGTCTCTTTAAAAATGTTAAAGTCCTTAAGATCCATAACCGCTAAAGCATATAGAAGACTATGTATTGTTATGTAATTATTTCCATCATTAGTAAATAAGGTCTATGTAGTAGTGTGAACATAATTATTGTGAGAAAGCTTGTTGGAAGGTTCCTCCTACTAGAAAGTTATTTCCCTAGAATGTTCGTAGGGGATAAAGTAGTATATATATAGAGGTAGAAGCATTCTAAAAGATGTTTCATGGATTCATTTGTAAATTGAGCTTTGCTTTATTGGATATTTCCCCATTAAAGAGGAAGTGAATAGTGATTTTGTATTAATCATGAATTTAGCAAGTTTCGATGAGGTAAACATATCTTAAGGTGAAAACCTCTTTTAGAGTGCAATTTTTGAAAAAAGGTTTGCACCTCAAGAGATTTGATTCCCCTCAGGGTTTGATAGATCTATGGTTAAGATTGAAAATTGGTCATAATGTAAAATAGTGAGACTACTTGAACTTTTTTAATCATAAGAATTTATTTTTTCAAATAATTTTATTATTTTTTTGTCTGTGTGTGACATCAAAATATTTCACTTAACATGGGAATCAAAATATTTTAAACGGACCCCAATTTTCATATTAAAATGTTTTTTTCTTATTGATATATATTTTTAAGTATACTTCAATATTTTTGTTGTAAGTCAAAAATTTGTATTAATTCAAGAAATTTACATCGCGAGGAGCATAGCTTCAAAACACTATTAGCCTTACTCCTAACGGATTTGTTGGTCAACTGGTAAAGACAAAAAGGCACAAACATTAATAGGAGAAAACTTAAGGACCAAAGACTCATTTCTCAAGTGGACCAAAACTTTCCAAGAATCAAAACACATATGACAACCATCATTAAACACCAATATTACCTAGAGTTGGATTTTGAAGGCCATCACCCCTTGGTTGGTGAAACGCTTCATAAACATGTGCCTTCATGTGTGCCATTCTCCCAAAAAAATTGTCCAACTACTCCTAAAGTTTCTTTTAACATTTACAAAGGGAGATTAAATGATCCATCATATGCTACTAATTATGATGTAGATAATTCATAATGTCAATGATCTCATTTTTTTCATCATGTTGATCCCTAGCTAGTTTTTCTACTAATGTTATCACCTAAAGAATTTGTGCTTCAAGCGAGTCAAAAGCCTGAGGAAGGTCTACACGCCCAGGGGAGATGGTGTTCTATAACACCCTCCTCCCACACTTACCCAAGGTGACGAAGAGTTACTATGATATGATTCAACCTCCTAGGTACAATTAAGGGAGTGGAATCGACAAACCAAAACCTTACTGATCTTCCTCAAGAGCTACAAGACCCCCAAGAGCTAAACAACCACTCCAGGTGTCCTGACCCTGTCTAGACTATGTTTTACTAACCTAGACTTCCAGTCACATGTAAAATCCTACTTACGTGCAACAATAGGCCTCCATTCGCATGCATAATCCTCCAAGGTAGTGACTGCAGTCCCAGTTTCCCAATTTTGTGCCTGCAGCCATGGAATTTGTGCCACCTTTTAAGAGCTAGACTCCATATCACTGCCCGAAAATTGATGAAACTTTCCAAAATAATAGATATCATAAAGAAAAACCCTCTAACACAAAACTTGATCAAGGAATTTACTTAACGAAGCCTAACCATGACCGAAATTTCTTAAAACATATGGTAGACATGTAATATATAGGTCATGAATGCATATCTGATCATAATAGTCCGAAATTCACCTCAGAATCACCTAGAAGGCCCTATGCCCTCTCCACATAGCTACAATAACATATTTTAGTTCGCGCATTCATATATTCATCAAACATGTCAAGATCCATATACAACATACATCATATAACTCGCATATAACCAGCGACTAACATATATAACCATCAAATAACAAACATATAAGCGATGGAAATGTTAAAAATAGCAACAAGAAAATCCTTATTTAATATATCCTTGAATTAAATTGGGAATTAAATTGTAATTCTACTCTCATAATAGCTTGTAGTAATTAACAAAGTTAAGTTGACTTAGTTGGCTCATTAAATTCTAGTTGGAAGTATATCTAGAGTCATGTAGAGTGATCCCTAAATTTTAGGGGTGAGGTCGAGTTCTTATTGAGTTGTAATTATTTAATTCAGTTTAACTGAGTTAAATTCAGTTAAACTAGTTCTAACTGTTGGAGGAACTAGTGAGAGATCAAGTGAATTAAATTAGATTTAATTCACATGGAGTGATAAATCAGATAACTGATAATTCACTCAAAATAGCTCATTCATGTCAGTTCAAAGGAAGACCGAGTTGATATTAGAGTTTAGGGACAGTGTACTATCAATTGTGAATTCATCTAAATTAAATTGATGATGCATGCAATCAGAGGAAGGCCTATGGATGGATTTTGTAGTTATGAGTGAGGAATTTCCCAATTAAATATGGGATAATTCCCTAGGAAACTACACAAGGAAGTAGGAGCTTGCCAGGCAGCAGATTTGGCTAAGTATTTTCTTGAGCTGGTTTATAAAACAGTGAGATAGTTTGTACTTGTGCAGAGATTGTTCAGGTTGAAAACGCATTATATTTTCTTATTAGGCATTCTAGTTAATGCAATATACAGATAGCGAGGGTTTTAGCTATTGCTTTCCCAAGAAAAATATTGTGTTAGATGTGATTCAAATTCTTCCTTTTTTGCCTCATGATTTCATTGATCAAATTTTTTTATTTCCATATATTAGTATAGTAGATTCGAGTCAATTGTTTTAGCATATCACAATCTGTAGTTTGAATATACATTAAAAATCTACAAGGTATTGAAGCTAAAATCACTATAGAAGAGGAGAATGCCAGTTTTTTCTGCAAGTAAAATCGAATTTGCAATTTCATACTTCAGAGTCAATAGGATGTCGTTCTACGGTTTGAGACTTGAGTATGCCCTGGACGGAAGCTCGAATTACATAGGTTGGAAGGATAGGATGGAGGTAATGTTGGAAGACAACAAGATGAAGGAATTCATAGATCATGATATCTCGAAGCCTCCAACATCTTATGTTAAAGATTTGGATGAATGGAGAAAGTGTGGCAAAGTCGACAAGGATTATCCCAGAAGGAGTTTGAGATCATATTATCTTGAATCTCCACAGTAAGGAAAATCCATTTTCAATGTGGAAGGCATTGAAGAACCTATTTCAAAACAATAGTGACCACAGGAAGCTGGCAGTAAAGGACAAACTCATAAAGACTAAGATGAATAAGGGTGACTCAATTTCAAAGTACTTAACCAAGTTCACCCAACGTCAATATTAGCTTGGAAGTGTCAGGGTTAGTATTGCAAAAGACAATCTGGTGACCCTAACACTTCTAGGACTTCCCAAGAGCCCGCACAACTACTAGGACTCAATTAATGGGAGGGAGAAACTACTAGAGTGTAATCGACTGTGGTCCGACTTGGTAGAGGAATATATTCAGCGGAACACCAAAGACGAATCCTCATCAAAGCATGATGATGAGGAGAATTGTGACTTAGCCAGAAAGGGGAAGTCATCCCATTCCAAATCATATGCCAGTCAAGGTAGCAAGAAGAAGGACATGTAAAAAATTAAGTATTTTCATTATCACAAGCTAGGAAACTATACCACAAACTGTCCACACAAGAAGGCTAGTAACAAGCCCTCAGGAGGAGCGACAGGTGAAGCTATTTCTTCACAATTCGAACTAGATTTCACCCTCATCACTTGCGTGGTGTCATTTATGATAGGTAGTGTGTGGTACCTAGATAGTGGAGCTTCATTCCATATGACCGACAACAAATAGATCTTCAGTAACTTGGATGAGATTACATCCAAACTAGATTTCTCTTCTATTATTTCTTAAACCAAGGTGAAATTAAAAATACATTTGCAATTGTAAACATACCCTATGATATTGATATAACTATAAACTCGGGGAGGATGGTAGAGCATCACAAGAAACTGAAAATGGAAATTTTTAAATTTATATCCATCTCTTTTTTCACTCACTAGAGGATTTGTGATCTGAATTTAAAAAAGAACGAAACAAATTACAAATATTACCATAAATACAGAGATCCATCAGAAATAACACTTCCTTTGGATAATATCAAATAATGAGATATGCTTACAAACAATATGGAAATAAGACTAGCTCGGAGATGGTAGCTTATCTCTGAGAAGAGATGTGGTGGCTACATGCCTCTAAACTACATTACAATGAGGCTCAAGGGTCTTTTTATTATTGAACAATAAGAGAAAACCCTAACCCGAGGAGATGTAACACCAAGAGTTTATGGGCCCCATTGGGGTTAGCTGGGCAGCCAACTTACTGGCGTTGTGATTTGGTCATATTATCTTTATTTGACGTGCATAATACCCTGTTGGAAATATCTCTCTAAGGAATACGATGAAAAAAATACTTATCAAAATTCATTGGTGGTAGATTTCCAAAACGACGTCATTTAGGGCCTCAAAACAGCTTCGGAAGCTTAGGACTTGGAAAACTGCTAAAAATAGTAAATTGTGCTACAATTAAGGAAACTAAAAAACTGAAATAAACGATGGTGGTGGTCCAAGTGAAATTGGCGGGTGGCCACCGATATCCACCTGGATCATTCCTCCCCCCTTAGGAAGTAAGGGTCCCCATTGCATTGAGTTCCTCCATGAGATGAGGAAACTTCTACTGAACTTGGTCCCTGGTGATCCACTTGCCTTGGTGAAGGAGTTGGATTGCTTTGAAAAATTGATACAGTTAGATCTTCTGATGGCAAGTGTTCTTGATATGCATGTACATGATCCGATCAGTTGTAGCTTGTTCCATGCAATATGGATTTAACTCTGTTGGTGTGAATTTTTATGCCATGTTAGATGTGTCTAGTAATGGCAGAAAGTACGGACGAAGGCAATCCACATTAAACACTAGGTGCAGACCAATGAATGGGGGAATGATGAGCTCAAATCATGATCTCCCATAGCCTTGGTCATGGTGTATGGACTGTATCGAAGTGGGTGAATCTTGTGGTGTGGCCCAACAAGGTGCTCCTTCTGCAAATGAAGCCAAACGTTTTTTCCCACCTGGAACTTGTGTGGCACTCTATTATGATCATGTCGCTTCTTGTAGTTGGAATTGGTTTTTTCAAATATGTCATGGACCTATTGGAAGATGTGTTGAATATGATCAATGAAGTTATTTTCCTTATTGGCTGCGAACTAGACATGAGTTGAATCTCCCTGAGTCGATGAAACTAGTATGGCCACATCATTGGGACAGAGTGGCTGGAATCCCAAGCCCACCTGTTTTGGGGAAAACTAGTGTCTTGTCGAACGACTAGCCCTCTAGTTTTGGAAACTACCCTAGAAACAACAGCTTAAAGAAATCCAATGATTTCTTCTATGTGCAATAGATAAGAGAAAGATAAAGGAACCAACCTGGAACTTCCGATTAATCCCTTGTTTGATCTCTCTCCCCCTTGACCGAACTTGCAACTCCTCTACGTACTTAACCCGCTTGGAGAGTACCTGAACAAGTACAGCAACAAAGAACCATCAAAGCATTTTGATCTACTACAACATAAACATTACAAAATCAGATATATAATGAACAAATGATAACATTCACAATTGCACAATCATATGGAAGAAAACTTGAAGAAATTTATTAAATAGAAGGGAGAATTACAACCCAGTTGTCTAATCCAGCATCATCCTCCGAGCTTCAATCCCTCTTCACCTCATGAAATAGCAAGATCACACCAACAATACAATGCTCTTTCGTCAATTACAAACTATTAGCACTTCCTTGCAATTCACAATATTCCAGCCTCTAGATCTCTTAGATGATGGATCCATTTATAGATGTGTGCAAGGGTGTGAGTCACCTCTGGGGTTTGATTAGTGTCATTCACTTGTTACAATTGGTTCCACTTGGAGATTTCTTGGATCTCTTACTCATCCCTGGGCGAATTCAAAGAGGCAAGTGGCATAGGAGAAGTTTCTAGAAGATTCCATGAGCAACCACCTAGCAAATTGTCTTGGACATTTTTCCATCATTGCCCATCGCATCCTATAGATGGCCTAAATAGTATGCATCACACCTCGGAAATGTACCACTCAGTATGTATTGCACCCTGCCAGTGGAGCAGTCGGTATGGTTCAGTTTAGGCCATTTCTAGATGGTTTCTTAGGTGGAACTTTTGGGGAATGATGTAATCAGATGACTATGTTCTTTTAGGGTATGAAACAACTCTTTTAGGGGTTGAATAGCCTAGTTTATTGACATATAATTTTGGGGTTGATGTGCCCAAACATGTCTATAACTATTCCCCCCTAAAGCATGAAGTCGTAAATTTTGATGTCGGGTGAAATGCTTTATCATGAGGATCCAAGGTTTCAAACTGGAAGGTGACCTGCATAAGTTACAATACAATACATCATCATAATTAAATTTTCATGATCTAGCTGAGGGAGGCATTCCCATGCTCAGCTTTATAAATTCATTTCATGTACATATATCTGAAAGTTGTATGTAGATGCAAACTAGTGATTCTTCAGATGTAGAGTCATTATCCTTAGTTCGGATGACTATCTATGCAGCACCTTTGTACATTTCATGTTTTTATATCCTTGAATATGTCATAGCCTGGATGGATGAAACTAGATCCGGGGTCTTCAAAACTCATTCAATCTTCACCTGATGTATAAGTCAATCCATGTGAAGAGATGTTCTGAAGTCGAACATGGAAAGAAATCGCCTGATTACTAGCCAATGATGTGAGTTGTTAACAGACGCGAGAGGAATCACCGATAATGATAATGACCCTCAAGGTACTACAGTACAATTCACGTGGCATGAATATATGATCCGATGTCGAACACCACACAAATCTTTCGGTCGAAGGCCATTGATTTCATCCTCTCGCCGGAAGTGAGAAACTCGCCAATGATGCATGCAAGCTTCAAAGCACTGAAAGGGGTGTTTCTAAGTGAACTTCTTGGAAAATAAGCTGATGTTGACATGAAGTGACTCGTCATAGGAAGGCCTTAATGCATACCACATATACAACATGAAACGAAGAAAGTTATTTCTGGAGGTGAAAATGAGCTGACTGCACAAGATTCAGGAATGGTGGTCATGAAAAAATGAAGGTTGGAGGTATTGTGGTGGATGAGACATTAACTGGTTTGTGGTTTCTCAACTGAATGACTTCTCTTGAACCTGTTGGAGACACTAAGATGGATTGGTAGCGTTAACCCCAAAAGATGGATGGTGTGAAAGACCAATGGTGATATGACCTGTGAATGGAATAACCCAACCCAACTCAATCATGGTGACAAAGTGAGAGTGTCATGTTCAAGAGCGACCTACTACCATAAATTCCTCAAGTTTCTTCCCTTTTTCCCCAGTCATTTCTAACTAGTACCTCTTTGTTTTTGTCAAGCTTGAGGAGGATAACATATGATTGTTCCTTAATTCGCGCTTCGGGCAAACCCGTTGCTATGTTTTAATGAGTCTAGCGAGAGTGAAACTCGGCCTCATGTAGAATGGACAAGTTTGTCGCTATTGTTTTAACGAGTTTAACGACAATGAAAACTCAGTCCTTTTCATGTTTAGAGAGTTTGAAAAGGGAAAAAAAGAAAACTCCAAGATTTATTTTTCATAAAATAATCCCTCAAGTCCGAAAAAGGATAAAATTATACAAAAGGGATGAATTTTCCGATCACTTTAACGAGCCGAAAAAGACAAGCGCTCGAACTTTTTCATGAGATAATCACTCAGGTCTGAAAAAGGATAAAATAATATGGGAGGGATGACATTTCCAGTCACTTTAATGAGCTGAAAAGGTCAAGGGCTCAACAATCTTTTCGTATTTAATGAGTTTGAAAAGGGTTTAAAGGAGACTCAATTTGAGGAACGAGTGGTGTCTAGGGTAGCAACTAGTTCCGGTGAATTTGGAACTTCTCAAAACATGGTGAATTTTGTTAAGAGTTTGGTCAATAAGACCACTCATCACAACTGTTGCTCAAAAGGGGTAAAATAGTCAAGTGGAAGCGTATGATCGGCCAAAAGGATGGTGGTGATGAGAGGTACATAACCAAGGTTCAAAAGGCTGATAAAATGGCAATCAAGAAGGTTATTTAGTTAAAGGTGGGTTATTTTTTTGACAAGCTTGAACCATGGTGGAACTATGCTTGGTGGTTTCATTTTTTCTTATAAGCTTGAACCATGGGGGAACTATGCTTTGTTGTAGGTTTTTATTTTTTTTTTATAAGTTCGAAATGACAAAACTAAAAATTGAAAAAATGGAAAAGCTAAAAAATGAAAATGAAAATTGAAAAAAGGTTGAAAATGGATTGCATGCCCCAAGCATGATGAAATGGAAAGTCTCCTGTAACCATATGGGAATCACTGTGGTTAGGCAGGATAGTTTCATCCAGAATAGAAAAAACACCTCCTTGGCTTCGTCTGAAATAGATAAAGGTGAATGTGTGTCAGACCAATCACGTAACCTACAAGGAGACTTATCTTTACAACTAGGTGCACCCAGAATAGATAAGAGTGCATGCCCCCTAAGCTTTGTTACATTCACTAGAATACTCCTAGCTATCAGGTGGATGGAAGGAAGGTTCAAGTGATACCATTGACGTAAATGGACCATTTAGGGATGATGATTTACTTGGAGCTATTCTTGGACCGGGAAATGAAAGCTAGTCAATGGTGACAATTTTGCCCTTATGCAGGAAACACATCACTCGGAAGAGTGTTGAAACAATAGCTTCCATGTTGTAAACATAGTCACGCCCCAGAAGTAAATTGTAATCTAATGGTCCTGGGACTATCATCACGGTCAAATGAATGGTTTTCCCTCCCAAAGTGATCGGTAACTTAGGAAGGATCCCTAATGGTCGACTGGTTCCTTTGTTAAAGCCTAATAGATTCTGTGTAATAGGCATAAGCGATGGAAAACCAAGCACTTTCCAAGCAGTAGAGGAAAGGATACTCACTAATGCCCCTTCATCTATAATAGTGCCAAACATGTTCATTTTATGAACTTGTACTATGATCCGAAAAGGTACGTAAGAAGGAAGGTGGGATCTTGCCAGTCGATTCCAATCAAAGGAAGTGACTAGACTACTTGGAGGGGGTACCGAATAAATGGGTGAATTAACCCCTTGAATTATGAGAACTGGGGTTTTTCCTCCTGTCGTGAAGGAACAGGCGGATTGCCCCCAAGTTCATCGGAATCTGAAGTAACGAAAATAATTTTAACTCTATCATTCTCACTCTCTTTGGGAAGGGTACGATTATCTGAAGGTGAAATTGGGTTAACTGTCACCTCGACCTATTGACTTTGGTCGGGTATAGACTCATAAGATTCACTTTCAGAGAGAGCGGTTTTGGCTGACGGTTGATTTAAGTCAGTTGGTTTTTCAACTAGTAAAGGACTTGGGGACAGTTTCCTGTAGCTAGATGGAACTCACTGCAGTGAAGAAAGACAGTTATCCAACACCCTTTTGGCTTCATTTAAAAAAGGAAAACGATGAAGGGAATGATTACCTTCACATAACCTACATGGAACTTTGACCTTTCCTTTCTGTTCATGAACTTTACTATCACTAGTCGAAGGAGTGTTACCAACATGATCTCCAGAAATTGATGACACTAGATGGTTTGAACGGGGAGACCATTCTTTCAAGATCCGAGGAAAGAAAGGACAATCTCGATGAAAATGGTCTCCTCTAGAAATTATGCATGGAAATTTGGGTTTGGGAAGTTTAATGTGCGAATTTTCACCAGATGATGCATTCAAAGCAATGGTTGCTTGGTTGCCCCCTTGCTAATTTGGCTTCTTCTTCTTCTCCTTCCCTTTCTTCTTCTTCACAGCCACCTAGTTACTAGTATCACTACTTTCACCAAGCGAAGAGGAAGAAGGGGAGGGAGAAACAAACGAAGAAGAAGGCGAAGGGTCAACTTCAGTCTCAACTTGAGGTTGATTCGATTGCACAGGAATCACAACATTTTGAACCACAGAGGTTGAAAACAACCATACTGGCAGGCTAATGATAATTCCCGGAAGGGACAATGTAGCCATATAAGGAGCACTGATATTTCCCCAAGAGGAAAAAGGTCTATGATTCCCCTCTAAAGGGATTCCTTAATCAATGGAATCCAGATTTGACGCCATATTTCTCAACCTAAGATCAACAAAGGAACAGGGATGTTATTCTGATTTCAATTAATTTTAATGACACTTTGACACAACTTTGCTTTTTTAGTTTTTAAGAGTCAAGAAAAAGATAAATATGACTCTAGTCTCATTCGATTTTTAATGAGCCTAAAGTGACAAGTGCTCAGATGAACCTTTTCCTTTAAGGAGTCAAAAAGGAACGAAATTGACTACTCTGGAAAATCTAGACAGAGGGATTACCAAACCAATCGCAAAACTGCAATATACACCTTGGTGATAAATTAAATAGAAATTACCAAGGACTTATGTGCGGCAGTCAATCTTCGCAAATGCTATGTTCAATGCATTACGATCAATAAGGAAACAGACTCGACTTCCTATGGATAAAGGATATAAGCCTATTGTGGTCTCCCAATATATACGCGACGTTACAGGGAGCACAAGTCCGTGCTAGCACTTGTAGTATCAAGGAGGAGGAATCACCCAACCTTCAATGAAAACGATAGTTACTAGTTTTAATGACGCCAAAACATGTCTCTAGTTTGGACCTCTAGATGTGTTGTGTTAAGTTCCAAAGCATTGTTAGGTTCATTGAAATTTATTTTAAAGTTGATCTTGTTTAAATTTTTCCTTCCAATGGCTCACCGCATGATGTTGATTTTGAAATTCTTAAAATGCAATCTACAATGATAAACAATCTTTGTTTATTTTGAGCAATGAAAATCCTAGCTACTAGGGAAAGAAGATTACAATTCTTTCAAACAAAGAGCAAAGAGCACACACTAGTGCATTTTCCTAAATCATTTTTCACACACAAACTACAACATGCTAAATGCAAATGCATGTATTTTTTTTTGTTCCCCTTAATGTGAAAAATGCAAAAAAGGAAAACTAAATGTAGCAAATATCTGAAATATTTTACTCAAAGTGACATTTTCGACAATTTATTTTTCAAAAGAGAAAGGAAGACTGAATGACACTTTGTCAATTTTGAATAAAAATTCTTACGACACTTCGAATTTAAAAAAATCAAACCAAATACATAATGAAAAGTACAATCGACTATCCAGGGAAGGAAGAATCCACGACATTTCTCTTTTTACACAAAACGACAATTACGACATTTTTTGTATCAAAGCGACAGATCGATTTAAGCAACTTTTTTACAAATGACTATAAATGATGAAAAAATACATAAAAACATTCACTAATCCTAATCTAGAGGAGGTTGATCTATGTGATCCAAGTAGGCTTCAGTAAGGAGGTATTGTTCATAAGAAGTAAAAAAACTAAACAAAACTGAAAACAAGGTCAAGAACCCCCAATTTCTAGAATGGAAAAAGGTTTAGTCAGTCATCACACCTGGGATTCACAGAAAAGGGATGCATCACACTTACTACACTCAGGAGGTGCAATGCATACTAGGTTACAGTGATAGACAGTGTGATGGGCCAGGGAGCACGACTAAAGTGGGTTTTGGCTCAGATGTGCAGTTGTTTTCAATGAGTTAGGCTGAGCTATGATGAACAGTAAAGAGAAAATTATAGAGGGAGGTATTGAGAGGTTACTGAGGTACAAAAGGGCATCTAGAATGCTTGTAAGTCAAATGTTTAATTCATAAACTAAACAAGAGATTGACTGAAGCAGCATTCATCTACTATGCAATTGTAGAGCAAGAGTAGTTCGAAGGCTACCTAGCTGACTTCAAGCTCTGTCTATAGTTTATAAAACAAACAATAACAACAACAACAAAAATTCGTTCTTCCCCAGTGGAGTCACAAATTTGCTTCGAGGAAAACTAGTGTCTTGTTGAAAGACTAGCCCTCTAGGTTTGGCAGATACCCTAGAAACAATAGCTTAAAGAAATTCAATGATTTCTTCTATGTGCAACAGATAAGAGAAAGATAAAGGAACCAACCTGGAACTTCCACTTAATCCCTTGTTTGATCTCTCTCCCCCTTGATCGAGCTTGCAACTCCTCTCCGTACTTAACCCGCTTGGAGAATACCTGCACAAGTACAACAACAAAGAATAGTCAAAGCATGTTGATCTACTACAACATAAACATTACAGAATCATATATCTAATGAACAAATGATAGCATTCACAAATGATAACATTCACAATTGCACAATCATATGGAAGAAAACTTGAAGAAATTTATTAAATAGAAGGGATAATTACAACCCAGTTTTCTAATCGAGCATCATCCTCCCAGCTTCAATCCCTCTTCACCTCATGAAATAGCAAGATCGCACCAACAATACAATGCTCTTTGCTCAATTACAAACTATCAACACTTCCTTGCAAGTCATAATATTCCAGCCTCTAGATCTCTTAGATGAGGGATCCATTTATAGATGTGTGTAAGGGTGTGAGTCATCTCTGGGGTTTGATTAGTGTCATTCCACTTGGAGATTTCTTTGATATCTTACTCATCCCTGGGCGAATTCAGAGACGCAAGTGGCATAGGAGAAGTTTCTAGAAGATTTCATGAGCAACCACTCAGTATGCATCGCACCCTGCCATTGGAGCAATCGGTATGGTTTAGTTTAGGCCATTTTTGGATGGTTTCTCAGGTGGAACTTTTTGGGAATGATGTAATCAGATGACTATGTTCTTTTAGGGTATGAAACAACTCTTTTAGGGGTCGAAGAGCCCTATTTTATCGACATATAAGTTTGGGGTTGATGTGCCCAAATATGTCTATAACACCACCCGAAACGGGTTGTGGCCAATTGAACTGTGGAGAGCCTGGTTGTAGCTATGCTGGACATAGGGTAGGCTCTCATCCCATGTGTGTGGATGCTTTAAGTTGTACATGCATAGAATCTGTAAAATCATCTAGTTGACGACCTCTGTCTGGACATCATTTTGGGGATAGGAAGTTGTGGATTTAGTGAGCTTGGTGTCCAGGATCAACCAGAGATTGGACCAAAATGTATTAATGAAAATGTTGTCCCAATATAAAATGATAGGCTATGGGATCGCAAAGTGTACCCACACTCGTTGAAAGAAGAGTTTAGCAATGGCTTCTATTGTGATACTCTTCTTGCAGGCCACCATAATGGCCATCTTTGAGAATCAGTCAATGACCACAAAAACACAGTCGTTGCCATGCTTAGTAGAAGGAAGGCCTAACATGATATCCATGGAGATGGATTCCCAAGGTCGACTAGGGGTAGGCAGTGGAGTATAGAGACCTTTTTTCTTGATGGTCAGTTTGGCAATGGCACATGCAGTGCAGGATCTGATTTACTTCCCCACATCCTACCGAAGATTCAGCTAATAGAAATACTTCTACAGTACTGACACTATTTTCTTGACCCTGAAATGCCCAACGGTCCAACTGTAGTGCGCTTCCCAAATCATCTTCACACACTCGCTTGAAGGAACACAAAGGTGTCCGATATGGAATAACTGAGCATCCTAGAGGTGAAAACCTGGAACTTGCTGAACCCCCAAGAGCATATGGTATGTGTGGCTGAATTTTGGGTCGCTTTTGTAGAGAAGTGGCCAATTAGAAGTCTCATGCCCACAAGAGTTGAGCATGGTTGTTAACAGGATGATCGGTGGTCGGTTGAGGTAGTCTGCAACATTATTTGTGATGCCCTTCTTGTACTTGATATTCAAATGGAGCTATTACAAGTATGTGGACCACTTCTGATGAATATCATTATGCAACTTCCCTTGTGTCTGTATGAATTGCAGGGGTCGGTGGTTTGTGTGGATGACCATTTCCTACCCCAAAATGTAATGCTTCCATTGTTGGCATGCCTGCACAATGTTATACATCTCTTTATCATAAGTGGGATACTTCCGAACCATGTCTAAAAGTGTCTCACTGTGATATGCCACTGGATGTTGTTGTTGAGTAAGGATTGCCCCAATAACATAGTCAGAGGCATTTGTCTCAATCTCAAATGGTTGTTGCAAGTCTGGTAATGTGAGCACTAGTGCAGAGCAGAAGTGATGTTTCAACTCTCTAAATTTTTCTTTCGTTCCTTCTTTGGTGACTTGACTCATGGGCCAAGTGATATGAGAGAACCCGAACACAAACATGTTGTAGAAATTGGCAAGACCCAGAAAGTCGTGGAGCTCTGTCAGAGTGATTGGGGCTGGCCCATTTCGAATGACTTGGATCTTGGCTAGATCCACATGCACCCCCTATTCATCAATAATGTATCCCAGATACTGAACCTGGGTCATGCCAAAAGTACATTTCTCGAAATTGGCACATGGCTTGTATCTCCGCAGTGTTTGGAGAACCTGTCAGATGTGGTGGAGGTGCTCTCTGGCTAAAGATTAGGATGTCATCCGAGTATACCACTACAAATGAGCTGGTGAATGACTATAAGATGTCATCCATGAGCCTCATGAAGGTTGTAGGATCATTCGACAACCTAAAAGGAATAACCAACCATTCGAAAAGGCCCTCCTTGGCTTTGAAGGCATTCTTCCACACATCAGAGGGTTCGATTGGTACCTAGTGATATACGAACTTCATGTCGATCTTGCTGAATTTTTTTTCTCCCTTGAGTTAGTCCAGAAGGTCATCAATCTATGGGATCAGGTACCTATTCCAAACAGTGATCTTGTTTAGTGCCTGATAGTCAATACAGAGTCTCCAAGTCCCATCCTTCTTTTGTAACAACACATTCGGGCTCCCATAGGGTGATGAACTCGGCCAAATGTCACCTTTCTGTAGCAGCTCCTAAATTCACCTCTTGATTTCAGCGTTCTCCATAACACAGTGTCGGTGGATTGGTCCATTGGGTAACGGCATAACTGGGGCCAGATCGATGGAGTTCTTGAACTGATAGTGTAGAGGCACCCATGCGGGGAGGAGAAGATGTCTTCATACTCCTCCACAACTTTGTCCATATGTTTTTGTTGTGTGGACGGGCCTTGTCTGGAGGTCGTGGCCACTATCTTCTTCTTTCCTTGAGGGCATATAATCAAAAAAATAAATTTCCCATTTTTTGAAATTAGCTTACTACATTTTTTTGCAATAATCGGAGAGATGGCGGTAGGCAAGGCTACCTCCAGTATCCTGTACAACTTATTTCCTAATGTAACAATAACAACACAATGCCTTGACTCATACACAACATGTTGCTTCCACAAGTATGGTTGGCCTAATAATACATCACAAACATCAAGGGGAGCAACATCACATAGTACCTCATCTGTGAAGGGCTTGATGTTATATGGAAGGCAGCATTGTTGGGTCACGTGAAAATCCGGTCCTTGGTGAAGCCACCCGATGCTGTATGGTTGTGGGTGTGTTTTGGTTGGTAAGCCTAGCCGCTTCATGACCTCTATTGCAATGAGGTTCTTTTGGCTCCCGTTTTCAACAATGAACTGCAGCGAGGAACCCTTCACCCACATCTGGGAGTGGAAAAGATGCTCCTCCTCCTCTGAATTCCAAGTGGGAGCGGCTAAAAACAGTGAGTTTGTACTTTTATCCTTCTTTTCACAATAGGTTTCCCACCAATCCTTGACATAGGGAGCGGCTTTGAGAAGCACAAAAGCAATCCTTTCTTGGTTGGAAAAATCATGAATAGAAAAATATCCTTCTAATAGACTCAACCAGTTATCTATAGCGTCTACATCTATTCAGCCCTCAAATATGGGAATGTCAAAGTTTACTTGTACCTTAAAAGGTGTGGAGCCTCCATAGTGGCTGTTGGATGTGGATGCATCGCCGATGGGAAACCGTTGAAGGATCTGGGTAAAGTTATCCATCATCGCGTTCCTTTGTTTCTCGAGGGCCTCCTCAAGCAATATTTTTATAGGACCTCCTACTCCCTCGTCTTTCTTATTTTCCTCCATGGGAGGCTGTCAGAATTTACGAGGTTGGTCTTACAAAGGTTCAACTAGTTAGAGCCCTAACTCCTTATATCCCAACCTCGTTGGGGACATCCAAAGAAAAATAGAGAAAGAGTAGACTTCTCTAATACCACTGATATGAATTTAAACATGAACGCAACAAATTACAGATATAACCATAAATACAAAGATGCAGCAAAAATAACACTTCCTTTAATTAATATCAAATAACAAAAAATGCTTACAAACAGTATGGAAATGAGAGTAGCTCGGTAATGGTAGCTTATCTCTGAGAATAGCTGTGGTGGCTACATGTCTCTGAACTGTGTTATAATGAGGCTCAAGGGCCTTTTTATTATTGAACAATAAGAGCAATGTTGGGTTGTGTTATTCTTTCCACGACTAGCCCACGTAGTTGACCAGAGGGTTAGAGGGGGGGGCAGAGCCCCCCTTTCATTGCGCCAATTGCATAGCGGGGGGGGTCACAGGGGGTTTGAGGGGTGTAGGTAACCCCATTCTATGGGGTCCAGAGCAGTGCCCTAGAAAATTTTGTTTGGACCCTATATTAGGTTGGGCGGACCTACCTATCGTTTTGTGCATGGTTTTCACACATGGTTTTGGGCGCGATTTTTTTTTGTCCATGGTTTTGGATGCAATGGTTTATCGGTCCATGGTATTGGATGCATTAGCATGTATAAATATGTATTGTAACATTGAAAGGAACATAATGAAAATCAAGCTAGTAGTCCCGGTTTTGGGGTCTAGGGGAAAATGTCTGTGTATATGTGTTTTATGTGTTATGCTCTCGCACTACTTATTTTCTGTGTTTTAGAATTCATATGCAGGTAATTTCTGTATGGGGTTAAAACCTACATTTGGTACCAGAGCTGTTTTGGATTCAAGGGGGATGCCTTTGTTGCTGATGGGTTTCGCTTGGGCCTGTGATAGACCCCGTTCAGTGGGAGATCTATGATATTGATTCTAGTGGTGAAAGAAGATGGTGAGCAGTGGAAAGATAGAGATCGAGAAATTTAATGGTTAGAGTTTTGATTTGTGGAAACTCAAGATGGAGGATCTGTTGGTGGATAAAGATCAGTGGATCATGGTAGATCTGGGACTAAACCAATGGGAGTGTCCAATGAAGAATGGAAGAAGTTAGATCGGAAGGCAAAGAGCACAATACAATTGTGTGTCTTAGATTCAGTACTGTTGAATGTATCAGGGGAGGCTATGACTAAGGCTTTGTGGGATAAGTTAGGGACTTTGTATCAATCTAAGTCTCTGGTGAATAAATTGTTCCTGTGGAAAAAGTTGTATAACCTGAGGATGAAAAATGGAGACTCGGTGAGAGAACATTTGAACGCATTTAATACTTTGGTAAGTCAGTTATTATTTGTTGATATTAAAATTTTAGATGAAGATAAGTGCATCAGTTTTTTGTGTTCTTTACTAGATTCATGGGATAGTCTGGTTATTGCAATAGGTAGTAATGCAACTGCCTTGCAGTTTGATGAAATAGTCTCATCCTTGCTGACAGAGGGGATGAGATGGAAAACTATGGAGATTCAGAATGGTGATGCCTTTTTTGTACGAGGAAGGTCCTAGAACAGAAACAAAAATAAGTCATCTAGTGGGAGATCTAAATCTAGAGGGAGATCTAAATCTCTAGAAAAACCTATAAAGTTGGTGTGCTGGAAATGCGGAAAGGAAGGGAACTACAAAAGGGACTGTAAAACTCCTAACAAGGGAAAGGGATCTGATGATGCTCCTTTTGCAGAGGTGAAAACCACCTCAGATGAAGGTGGGGATGTGTACTTGGCTTCTTCAAGAACACATGTAGATCATGAGGCATGGTTGATTGACTTAAGTGCATCCTTTCACTTCACTCCCCATAGCGAGTGGTTCTACGAGTATGAGAAATACGATGGTGGTGATGTCTTCTTAGGGGATGATCAGAAGGCTAGAATCGTTGGTCGTGGAAAAGTAAAGTTGAAGTTGCAAGGTGGAAGGGTTAGAACACTTCTGGGTGTTCTGCATATTCCTGCATTAGCCAGAAATCGGATTTATGTAAGCAAGCTGGATGATGCAGGTGTAAAAATAGTGTTCGAGAAGGATAACTGCAAGATGGTTCAGGGAGCACTAGTATTGATGTGGGGAGTTCGGATTGGAACTCTGTACAATCTAAAAGGTAGGATTATTGTTGATGGGTGCAACAATTTTGTGGTTCCTGAAAGTGGAACAAAAAATTTAGTGATTTCTGGAGAGAAGACCATTTTGTGGCATCAAAGGCTTGGACATATTGGATAAAAGGGCCTTTGAATACTTCATGATAAAGGTATGGTAGAAGGTATGAGTAACAGCTCTCTGGATTTTGATTTTTATGAAAATTGTGTATATGGGAAGGAAAATCGAGTGAATTTCCCCTCTGGTGGTAAGAGGGCAAAACATATATTAGAGTTTGTGCACAGTGATGTGTTTGGACTTGTGAAGGTTCCATCACTAGGTAAGTCTGTGTACTATGTATTATTTATAGATGACTTCTCAAGGAATACATGGATATATTTCCTTAAGAAGAAATCTGAAGTCTTTGAT
>APFE030552959.1:44700-54847 GCA_000404065.3 Pinus taeda
TGCTCAATGTGATATTTCACTGCTTGAACCTTTTTCTTCTTGATATGTCCTTCTATCTCTAGAGTTTGAGGAGTGGTAATTTATTCCAATCCTTTACAAGATATGGTCAGATTCATTTCTTCTTTCTCGATGTGATCTTTCACTTCTTGCACCTTTTTCTTATTGATATGCCCTTGTATCTTGAAAGTTTGAGGAGTGGTAATTCTTGCCAATGCTTTACAAGATATGGTCTGATTCATTTCTTCTTTCTCTGGGTTGGGGTCATGGCATATATCCTCTTCTTTTGATGTTTCTTGATCCTTTTCTTCCTCCTCTTCATATTCTATATAAAATAATTTCTTCTTAGCACACTTATGACCTTTAGTGCATTTGCTATCACAATTGTAACAAAGCCCTTTTTCTCTTTTTTCTTCCAATTGTTGTGGTGTAACCCTTGTAGGTTGTGGAAGGATAGGAGAAACAACACTTCCATCTTTATAGTTGTGAAGGGTATGCTTCATAATTTTACTTTCTAGTATGTCACAAAGCCCTTTTACTCTTTCCAATTGTTGTGGTGTTTCTCTAAAGAAGGTGTTGCTCTTTGTATCCTCATAATGTGCTATCATTTCCTCCGTGAAAATTGACCACGTAACAAGTCGTTTACGAGAAAAAAGCCCTTTATACCATAAAAATTGATCATGTTCTAAATATGAAGATGCAATACATACCTTTTGTAACACTGGTACACCATGTAGATCAAAATATTGCTCCATCTGAAGTATCCAATTTACCGGATCCTCGCCATCAAACTTCCTCATCTTGTTTTTTCTTGATTTTAGGAGCTCGATTTGAAACAACTGTAACTCTGTACTTTCGGATCTTTAAGTTCTGAAATTGTGACCTATGGTATCCCTCTGTGTCTTTTTTCCAATGCCACCAGTCTGACCCCAATTGGATTCCCCAATGAAGCGTTATGCCAAATCTCCCACAGTGACTTGATTATAGACTAATTCAGTAGAGCTAACTTGTATGAAGTTCCACGTGTCACTGTTTCAACCTTTGGATCTAAAAACCACCCACAAGAAACTACCGTCCGTCCTCTTTCCGTACCTTTTTACGAAATTTCAATCCGATCCTCAGAGAGAAAGTTATGACGATTTTCCCCAGGTCACCTGTTTTGAATGTAATTCAGGAGTCTGCAAAAAGACCAACTTCCTCAGATCATATCTCTGAAACTATTGCGCGAAAAGCTCGGAAATTCGGACCCAACGTTCGGCGTCAATTATTATCAAATGGGGTTTTTTTGTGACTTCTGAAACATCACATAAAAAAAGTTATAGCGAAAATTCCACGATGACCTGTTCGGAGCAGCGAAACCCTAGAATCCAAAGCTCTGATACCAAATGTTATGAAACCAGCTCAAGAAAAGACAGAAAAGATATATCAATGCCTTATAATTCAGCCTCTTTGAGGGGGCAACCTCCTTTACATTACATAAATGAACAATTATTGGATGATACAAATGAAAATACCTCCTTTATATATATAGGAGTCTAAGGGGTCATAATGTAATCAGAGTCGACATAACAATAATAATGTAAGGGCACAATAATAACAATAGTGGGCTTCTATGGGGCACAATAGTGACAATGTGGGCACTACATGGGTACATCAATATAATAATGGGGTTGTACTAATAACAATAAGGAGTTACACTAGTAGTATAGGGGCCTAACACAGTCGATTACATTATTTGTTGCTTCTGTTGCTTCCTCCATCACCTGCTCTGCTTCCTTGGGTTGTGCATCCCATTTCGCAAATAATATTTCTTTATGAGATTCATTGATCCTGGGCAATTCTGCTCTTTGTCCTTCCTCTAATTTATGCCAATTCAAAATGTCAGAAACTTTCTAAAAAATGAATCATAATCAAGTCATAAATCTACGACTTGATTTGTAATGCTATCGTTTTTTTGCAATGGGAATTCCATTGCGGGATCCTTTGACACAGTGTTTCTTCGTATTGCAATAGTTGGTCATTGAGGGCAAGGGATTTTGTGATGAATTCTTCAATTTTAGGATCATCCTTATGCAATACCATCATGGTGTATAATTGTTCTTCTTTATTGGCAAGACTGCTTTGATAGTTCAATTGCATTTGCTGGAAGTCTTATTAGAAGCATATGCCCTTGCGATTTGAGAGAGCCTAGTTAGGTTTTATGAAGGATCGGTTGTTGGATCTTGCTAAAGAACGTCCAAAGGTTCAACTTCTGGAGAGAGTATAGTATCTATTTTTTGTTTCTTCCCCTTGTCTCCTGACAACAACCTTATGTTGCGGGCCATAAAATACATCTAGAGGAGGAATCTCCTCTATTTTCAGTACAATTTCAGATGACGAAGCAACAGGAATATGCTCTGTGTCTTGAGTATTAATAACCTATTCTGTTATCATCTCTGTGGCTGTCTCCCCTGGGTTTATCAGTGGCTCTACATTATGTTCCTCAGTGTTTAGTAGCTCTTTAAAATTCTCCCACTCTTTTTCTAGATCTACTACAATTGGCTTTGTTGGCTTTGTGAGGGGAGAGGGAGTCTCAGCCTGTTTTAGGGACAAAACCTGTTGATCAAGATTCTCTATAGATTGAGTTGTATCTTTGATAGACCCTTCACTTCTGTTGTGTTCACTCTTTGACTGCTTATCGGATTTTTCAGCTAATTCCCTTTTTGACTTTGATTTAGACTTCTCTTCTCCTGAACCTCCACTTATGCTAATATTGGGAGTGGGATCCCTTATTGGTTCAATGCACAATTTGTCTAATGGGACATTTTCCAACCTCTGTTATCTGTAATGGTTAAACTCTTGAAGTTTTCCTTCGTCAAACTGAAGTTATGCCATATGTAGAATAACTTTGAGAGTGCTCTACTACTGAAAGACATCATAAAGAGATCGTCTTCTTTAGTAAACACTTTTATTTTGACCATCATTGTAAAAAAATTTATAACATCAAAGGGATTGTACTGCCTCCCTGGGAACTTGGGTAGCTGTCAACATAGCATATTATCAACCTCTTTAAAAGCATGCCCTAAATCAAATAATGCAAAAGCCTCGCAGAATACAGGGAACTGAGGCCAAATGGCCTTCTTAGAATTCTTGAGTTCTCTGCTCATTCCCCCAACACAATAGGTCTGGTAAGTTATTTCTCGGGCCATTAGTTTGTTGGGGACATATAGAGGAAGCACGTGAGGTGAAGCAATGATCCCAAATAACCTAATGAATGTGAAAAACCCCTCCTAGAACCACCTTCCCACAGGGAGAATGTCAATTTTAGCTTCTAGGGAGAACCTTGGAGCATCTTTGTTATATAACATTTTATGAATAGGGAGCATCACTCCATGAAAAATCTTGTAGAAATGTGGGATGAAATTGGATTCCCACAATTCTTTGTGATAAACCTGAATAGGAAGAGGGTTTTGTACTATCCATTTCCACCCCATTCTAGGAAAATTGGAGACAAAACAAATGGAATCCATGACATAGCCACTTAAAAATAATGGAGGGTAAAACCTCTGAGCAAAACTTCTTTTAGTTCGATAACTTAAAATAGCAGAGGCTAGATTATCTGATAAAATTTGGGCCCAATCCATTATGGAGGCATTGGTGGCTGCATCCAATAAAGGCAACCATTCTAATGAAAACTTATTAATATCTGGCTTCCCAAATAGTCTACATAGCATTGTAGCAGCGAAACAATAAATAGAACAGAGAGAGCCAGTGGCATACATACCATTTTTATCCTTCTTTAATGGTTCCTCCTTCGCGGACCAACTTTTTGTGCAGTATGCCAAATCCTTGTTCTCTTTGGCAAATTTTTCCATAATTTATTTGTTATAACTGGCCTGAGGTTTTGGCAGGTGATACATACGCCTCAAATTATTTGGGGTAAATGACCCCATGACCTCCTGGTTCCATGTCTTGAATTCCCTATCGGATATATCAGCATGGTCTATAATCCATTTTACCATATCCGTGTAAGGGAGTATCTTCGGCTTCACTGCAATACGATGCAGAAACGAGCATGCAAGCTCTGTCAGTGATGCTTCGAATGCCCCACGTCCATCTGCCACAATTGTAACCTTCATAACTCTCGGGTTTTTTCTTCTAACAGTTGGTACATGCCTTCCCAAGTAGATATCCCTGCTTCCTTGCTACAAGTGGTGTCTGTAAATAATGAAGTCATCTCTAATTTTTCAGATGTGAGAGATTTTCCTTTCTTTCCCATTACGCTCTACGTGTTGTTCTGCGTACTGCTCCTGAAAATTGTAACCAGAGAACAAAGATACGATAAGGATGATAGTGAATAATGAACAACAATAAGGTGACGGGAAAGCTTTTAATTTTCAAATTCATATCAAAGATATCACCTTACGTGAGATGGTCCTTTAAACCAGATCTGAATAATTTTTAATAAATAGCCATCAATGGACCGTTAAGCTAAAATTTAATGTTCATAACTCTACATCGAATGATGGAAAGTACTGTTATTGAACTCTAAGAACTTAGGTTTGTGATAAAGCAATTTTTCGATTTGCTTCACAATATCGCAGATCGCGATATTGCAAAACTTATTATCTTTAACAACCATTTGTTTCATCGGGTGGCCGCGAGATGCGATTACGAGAAGCTTTATCGCATTTCACAATATTTGGGCGCTTTTACATTAAGTGGTGCTGCGGTATTTTTGAAATCTGTGATATGCAATGAGTTTGTAAAGCTTATAATTTCACATTCTCGCATCCTCACATTCTCGCATTTTCGAAGAGTTACTTGTGTAAGGGATGCCCGCCATGACCTTTTTTTGCAATGCGATGCTATCATTAAAAAGCGGGTTTATTAAAGTTTTACTTAGTACTCGAGATTTTCCGCCTACTTGGGTTTTCCTAGATTTTGTGGTTATATGGAACTTTTCATAAGGAGGCTCAATACTTGTAATGTTTTTAAGCGCATGAAGCATGAAAAGGTAGGAATTCATATTGTTGGTAGTTTTGCTTTAATATCATGTTTTATTGAAAACAAAAAGGCAATCTTAAGTGCTAAGTTTTGATTTTTTTTGGAAGGGTCCCCATTTATTAATGTTATTGCTAACACTAATAAAAAATGGGGGTTGTTGATGGTCACAACAGGTTCAACATCTCTTCCTATGGAGATCCCAATCGAAGGGTTCTAGAGTCAAAAGAAACCATGAAAGCCAGGAAAATAGAGGGATGAAGACAATGGAGGAAACACCGAGACACTCTTCCAAGAACTCGAGTAAGAAAAGTGGAAGGAAAAGACAGAATGAGCTACTGACAGAATGTGGGAAACTCATGGTCAACTCAAGTAAGATGAAATATCTCACCAGTTTTTCTTTCACAAACCTTTCTTAATGAAGCTTACAACCTGGAACATTTAGAGGCCTAGGAAGTAAAAGAAAGCAAAGAAATCTCAGCAGTAGAATAAAAGAAGAAAAACCAGATATGGTTTTCATTCAGGAAACAAAATGCTCGATGGATAAAATCATAGAAATACATAGCAAGTGGTTAAGCAAGTACGAGTATCTAGAGGTTAAGGCAGACAACTCGGCAGGAGGGATTCTTACACTTTGGGATCCCAAAATACTTGGAATCCTAGATGTGGAAGCATCCGGAACTATCTCTCGCTGGTAATACAACCTTTGGGTGATAGGGAGATTTACATGATTACAAATGTCTATGGTCCTCAAAATCTGGAAGACAAACTCAAGCTTCTCACTTCCCTTGAGAAGTTAAGAGAGAGATATCCTGATATGCCCTGGATTCTGGCAGGGGATTTCAATATGATCATATCTCTTACAAAGAAAAAAGGTGGTACTAGAGCACTAGGCAGAGACCTCATTGCCTTCTAGAACTTCATAAATAACATGAGATTAGTGGATGCTGAAACAATAAATGGAACTTTCACTTGGAACAACAAGAGAGGAGGGGCTTCTCAGGTTTCCTCTAAACTAGATAGATTCATAATCTTAGAGGACCTCTTTCTCATAGGCCTTGACATGTCAGGTTTAATCCTTCCTTTTGGAGGCTCATACCATTGGCCTGTCTAGCTTGAAGCCACTTTCATGGGTACACCAAGGTACATACCTTTTAGGTTTGAAAATGTCTAGCTCTCTCACCTTGACTTCACCAGCAATATTGATAAATGGTGGATGGAAGATTTGCCCTTTCAAGGCACTAAAATATTCAGGCTGCAACAAAGACTTAAACACATCAAAGCTGGACTCAAAGATTGGAACAAAAAAAGTTTGGCAACATTTTCAAAGCCAAAAGAGAAGTTGAACAAAAACTTCAGGGGATTAATCAGATCATGATCATAGATGGTTTTACCAAGGAAAGGAAAGCTCAAGATGATTCTATTCAGAAGGAATGGGATAATAGGTGCAGGCAAGAGGAGATTTTCTGGAGACATAAATCGAGAGTACAATGGATTAGAGGAGGGGATAGAAACACAAAGTTTTTTCATAAATCAACTGAGTCATGGGTCACATAATAGAATTTCAAAACCCATATATTCTTAAGGGAAAGAGCTCGTCACCCATAAATAAATGGAATATGTCCTAGTACAACACTTCCTTAGCATTGCAGAGGAGCCTCTCTTAGACAGGTCACAGTTCATCAACAAATTCACAAGGCACATACCCAAGCTTGTATCAAGGGAAGACAATCATAATCTTAATAGGTCAGTTTCTAAATATGAGGTCAGTGAAGTGATCAATGAGATGAAAAATGGGAAAGCTCCTAGCCCAGATGGTTTCAATGTTGACTTCTTCAAAGTATACTGGAAAATAATCAAACAAGACATCCTTTATGCAATGGAATACTCAAGAAGATCCAGATCGGTCTTGAAGGCTCTCAATGCATATTTCATAGCTTTGATTCCAAAGCAGGAAAAAGATATAACACCGGATAGATTCAGACCCATAGCTTTATGTAATGTGGTATACAAAATTATTTCCAAAGTGATCACTAACAAACTCAAACCCCTTCTTCCAGCTCTTGTCTCAGAGGAGCAAACTGGTTTTGTGGAAGGAAGACAATTTCTCAACAGCATCATACAAGCTCATGAGATGGTACACTCTCTTCAGAGCAACAAGCAAGCTGGTATGATCATAAAGCTTGACCTAGAAAAAGCTTAGGACAAGCTAAGCTGGTCTTACATCAGGGCAGTGCTGAAAGCCTATGGTTTTGACCACAATTGGATAATATGGTTTATGGCCCTTGCATACACAACTATTTTTTCAATCATACTTAATGGCTCGCTCTCAAGAACCTTCATGCCTTTTAGGGGTCTCAGACAAGTAGATCCGCTCTCCCCCTTCCTCTTTGTGCTCATGATGGAAGGGCTAGGCAGAGAAATAAAAATGGCAAGTGCTGAGGGAAGAATCCAGGGTTTGAAACTCACCATAGTTGGAGTTGTTTCAACTCACCAAAAATTTGTGGATGACACTATGTTGAAGGCAATTCCCACGGTCAAGGAAACCAAAGCTTTTAAATAAATCTTGAATGACTTTTCTATGGCCGTTGGTACAGAGGTAAGCCTTGACAAATCAAAGTTTTCTTTTTTAACACTGACATTGCTATTCAGAGAAACCTTACCAGAATTCTAGGGTTCCAAAGGGATCAGTTACCCTCTAAGTACCTTGGAATGCCCCTTACAGACAAACCTATAAGAAGATGAGTGTGGGAGCCCATCATTAACAAAATTTAGGATAGGGTCAGAAAATGGAATTACAGATCTTTGAATTTAGTAGAGTGCCTTGTTCTCACAAAATTTGTCTTGCAGGCCATACCCATATTCATGATGTCAGCTCTTCCTTCTCTTAAAGGAGTTTTACAACAAACCAGGAACATTCAAAGAGATTTTCTTTGGGGCAAAGGGGAAGAGAAAAAGAAATGGGCTTTGGTAGCTTGGGATAAGCTCTACAAACCTAAGGCCCATGGAGGTTTGGGGCTTCATGACCCTGAAACCCTCAGCAAAGTTTCAGGTGCAAACCTTTGGTGGAGGTGGCTTAAGGAATCAGCAACCCCATGGGCCAAGCTTTGGAAATAGAAATATGCAAATAATTGGCAGGAGAATGATCATATCCGAATGTTTGGGGTTATCAAGGGCTCCGAGATCTAGAATCTTTCTTGGGAAAATAAAGGCATTGTCCAATAGCACAACTTCTGGGAGATCCGAGCTAGGAACCTAGCAAGATTCTGGGAGGACAATTGGCAGCAAGAACCAAACTTGTTTAGGGAAGAATTAACAACTCTCAAGAATGATACTGACAACAAAGGTTTATGCATGGTAAGCGACTTCTAGAATCAGGTATGGAACAATGGAAAATGGAGAATATGGAAGGATCTAGGCTATAGGGAAGAGAGCCCTTTGAAAGCTCAGGTAGACTCTCTAGCTATGGACTTTGAATAGAGGAAGATTTTGGTATCATCCTCGCCTTACCAACTAAGATGGGGAAGAAAAAAAGAAGGTAACTTCAACCTCAAAGAAGCTAAAAGAATAGCCCTAGGTTTGATTATCAAAACCCTGATAAGGTATGGAAGGACCTTTGGCAGCACCAGCATCGGATGAAAATAAAGTTTTTTATGTGTTTGGTTCAACAAAAGAAAATTCTAACCTAGGAAAATCTTCTAAAGAGAGCTTTTGTTGGCCCAACCAAATTCTATCTATGTGGATCACAAGAGGAGATAATGGAACACTTACTCAACCTCTACCCATTCACCTCTACCTTGTGGGACTAGGTGGCCTCAATCTTCAGGGAAACTGATAGGGATGGCCTCAGTATTACCAACACTTTAAAGAATTGGAGAAAAGACTTCTCAGGCAATGAGATCATCAACAAAGCTAGGACTCTCGTTCCAGGCTTCTTAATCTGGGATGTATGGAAAGAACGCAATGGCAGGATTTTCAAGAACAAAACTGGCTCAACCTAGAACATTATTGCACAAATATTAAGATAGCTCAAAGACACTATTGGTGCCATGTTAGGGAGACCTTAGAGAGCCCAAATCTGGCCCAGGACGCTCCTATACTGCTGCAGTTGGGTCTCCATTCGCTACTTCCCCAAAGCATACACAAGGATGTGAGCCAGATAAATGCTGGTAAAGACTTTTGGCAACCTCCTCCTCATGGTTTCTTGAAAATTAACATAGATGGAGCCTCTAAAGGCAACCCAGGGATGGCTGGTTTTGGAAGGGCCATCAGAGATGAGAAGGGGTGCATAAAGGACATCTTTCATAGTCATTTGGGGACTGCCACTAATAACATGGCGAAGCTCATGGCCTTAGAGAAGTGCCTAGAAATACTAATCAAGTCAAATTCACATAATGTCATCATTGAAGCAGGCACAAAATTGGTTATTAATGAGTCCAAGAAGATCTGTAATGGAAAGAACCTGGAAAATTTTCAAAACATTGGCGGATTTCACAGGTCTTTCTACGCATCCATTCCCACCTACAAACCCTCAGAACAACCAGCTTTGTTCATGTGCGAAGAAAAGCCAATATGCTAGATGATCGTCTCACGAATGAAGGAGTGTTTTGCAAGGAAATTTATAGCAGGTATGCTTGGGATTCGACACCCTCAGGGAAATTGCGTGAGGATTGTCAAAGGCAGGCAGCCAAAGACATGGAAAACTTCCAAACTATTAGGAATGGACAAGAGGGAAGAGTTGAGGAAGCAGGAGCAAGCAGAATCATAATTCATTCTTAACCGTCGATCCCCCAAAAAAAGAAAGGAAAAAAATTCTTAAAACAGAGCTTTCCATAGGGGAGAGGCAATTGGAAAACAATAGGTCTCTTAGAAGGTCATCAACCATAGATTTTGATAGCCTTCATCATCGAATGGCCATCGGGCGGAAAAGTAATCAATTGTTAACTATTCAAGCAGACCCGATTCTTTTTAGATTAGTAGGTTATAATCTTCATCGGGTCTAAAAATAAGGTAAAGTTCATGCAGGTTTCTGTTTCGATATCACGTAGGATTGTCAAATCAATAGGGGTTTAACCGTGTGGTTTTCGGGTTTGTCATGCGGAAAGAGTTATTTTTGCGGACAAACCTAACCTCCCTAGGAGTCTAAGACTCTCTAGTGACAAACAAA
>APFE030552976.1:3619-17560 GCA_000404065.3 Pinus taeda
CCTCTCATCGAGAGGTGTAGGATTGATCTAAAGATCATCCGATTCCGACAAGTATTCATGGAGTTATGAATTTATTTGCATTATAAGACAATTCGTCAAGGTCGGCCAGCAACCAAATAAACCCCACATGTGCTCAACGTTTTAATATAAATAGAGGTGGCCTTCAAGTCATTTCCACACTTGGGATCTCTTCCTCTCTCTACTTGTCTTCTGCGATTTATGTTTATTTTCTATCTGCAGTTTACTTTAATGCTGATGTGATTGCTAATCTTGAAAAGATATTGAGCTAACTATGAAAATTGAAATAAATTGCTCTAAGCATAGAACATACCTAAAATTAACATGTATAAGAGCTGACCTAAAGACAATGCCCAAGCAAGAGTGAAAGAGCAATCACCAAAGACAGTTGGGAAAGGACAAAAGGATCAGTGGATTCCTCATCCCTCTTCAAATTCACTAAGGGTAAAGTCGAAGCAGAGAATATTATCAAAATGGCGCAGCGGAATATAGCCTACCTAAAGATCACTTCATTGGAAGACCGGATCTCAGGGTGGAAGGAAAGGCAAATAACTAGTTCGGCCATTATGCGAAGGAGTGTCTGAATGGCAGGGACACATCACTTGATGATGATAACAATCATTCCAGGGGCATCTTCAATGATCAAAGGAATGACAGGTAATGCAGGTCATCAAAGAAATGGCCGACTCTTCATAGAAAGCAAGGAACCCCAAGTATGAAGAATCAAATGTTGTTTCTGATAAGATAAAGAAGCGTTATCTTGTATTGGCCCTCTCCTTCATATTCTTTGGGAATCTGGCTTATACATTGTAGTGCTTCAAGGCAATTCATCAAATAGATGGGTGCACTCTCTAATTTGGTAGAGATGGAAACAATCGTGGGATTATACTTGGAGTCGATGCTACCTATCCCAGAAAGGGTGTAGGGAATGTTAACTCTCAATTGAATAAGGATAACTCGATTCATTTACAGAATCTCTTTTATGTACCTGATCGCAAGAAGACCCTGGTGTCCATCTTGGAAATGGAAGTCAAAGGTTTCAGGGTGACATTCATTGATGGAAAGGTGCGCGTTAAAAAATATAATTTTCAGAGATGCTTTTTCTCATGGGTTCAGGGTTGGCAATTTGTATCAAGTTGCAGGAGGGTCCAATGGGGATCATGTCAATTGACATATCGCATCTATAACATCGGAGGTCTTCCTATGGGGCCCTACCTGATGTGAGTCAAATGGTGATAGGGATGTCTGAATTCAAGTAGAGCATGAAGGTACATGTCTGAGATGTATAGAAGGAAAATCTTAAAACGGGACCATTTCCCTCATGCAGCAGGTCCACAAGTTTGGAACAACCCGAAGAGTTTGAGATTCATGATCAGGAATCTCATGTATACAGGTGGAAGAAAGCCCTCTATGACGTGAAGCAAAACACCCCGGGCATAGTATGAAAGGATTGATAGCTATCTGATGAAGCTGAGATTCACTAGGAGTGAAACCGATCCAAACCATTACCCGAAGGTTGTGGATGATAGACCTCTCATACCAGCACCTTATGAGGACGACCTATTTCTGACAAGTGTAAACCCTCTCATTTGCAAAAGTAAGAGGGAGTTGGATTCCGAATGTGGAATGATAAACTGCAAGCCTATGACTACCTCAAGGATCTTAACTTTCAAAAGTTATATGGTAGTGATGTCGGACCAGATTTGGCAAATGCCTCTGAGTTTCATAAACTCATTCGCGTTGATGTTCTTGGTGAACTTTCGTCTGGACATATGTTTTGCAATTAGCATGGTGAGCTCATATTTGGTTGAGCCTTACTGGATTGGTGCCAAGAATCTTCTAAGATATCTTCGGGGCACAATCTCTCATGGATTGAGATACACTACCGGAAATATGAAACTGCATGATTATTCGAATGCTGACTGGGCAGGTAGTGTGGAGGATCATAGAGCACTTCTCAGTGCTAGTTCTCTTTGGATTCTGCTTTGATATCATGGATGAGCAGGAAGCAAAAGTCGGTTGCTATAAGCACCGCCGAAACCGAATACACAGCTACGAGTATGATCTCGTGTGAAGCTACATGGTTGCAGAAGCTGTCAAGTGAGTTGTTTGTACACATGATGAATACCACTGTGATTCTCTGTGACACCCAAAGGGGGGATTTGATTATTGAGGAATCTCGTATTCGATGATTGCTCCAACAAATAGACATCAGATACCGCCTTATTTGGGATATGGTAAGTCGATGAGCAAGGAGGCTCCATCGCATTGAGACTGATGTACAAGTCGCAGACATTTTGTCAAAGCCCCAAGGAAAGGTCAAATCTGTGACTTTCCCGAACGACTTGGAGTCGTTGAGAGACCTTCCTATAAGAGTCTTGCATGTTGCATGCATTAAGCTCTGGGAGCTCTGGGGGCTTGGGGTACTTACTGGAGCAACATATGACCACAGGGCAACTCACCCTCCCCTGGTGGTGTGCTATGTACAAGATGACAAGTTCAACCTTCCCCTGTAATACCCCGTGGCGACTGTGGAACAGGATGATTAGTTCTCCTGTGGGTCGGGATGATTAGTTCTCCCGTGGCAACTGTGGAACAGGATGATTAGTTCTCTTGTGGGCTGGGATGATTAGTTCTCCCATGGCAACTGTGGAACAAGATGATTAGTTCTCCTGTGGGTCGGGATGATTAGTTCTCCCGTGGCAACTGTGAAATAGGATGATTAGTTCTCCTGTGGTGTGGGGTGATTAGTTCTCCCTTGGCAACTGTGATGCAGGATGATTTGTTCTCCTATGGACAGGATGATTAGTTCTCCTATCGAGGCATCCTACCTATGCAGTCTGGGACTCATGGGAAGTACCTCCCATCTAATCAACAAGCAGGGAAATGGGGTTAGGGACCATAGTAATACTATCAATGGACACATCGATGTATCTACTGTACTCCCTATGCTAGGATGACCTCCATTGATCTGGGATCAATGAAACTGATCTGGGATCAGTATGAGTTGTTTGAGACACTCTCTTGTGATATTGATTTGGAATCAATAAAACTGACTTCGGGTCAGTAAGAGTGATGTGACACACTCTCTTCAGATGAAACTGATTTCAGGTCAGTGGAGAATGGTATGAGACATTCTCGATCAATTCTTCTTCTTCATGGTTCAACAGAGCAGAGCTCAACAAATCAAAGCAGAGTAGTGCAAGGCACTAATGGTAGAGATAGTACAGTCAGACATATGGATCAATGGATGGAGTTCTCCCTAGTTGAGAGGGAGTGTTAAAATTCGCAACTAGGGCCAAACTCCATGTGGGTCATCTTATTTATGGCAGCTAATACTTTTCTTGGATCCCTCTCATCGAGAGGTGTAGGATTGATCTAAAGATCATCCAATTCCGATAAGTATTCATGGAGTTATGAATTTATTTGCGTTATAAGACAATTCCTCAAGGTCAGCCAGCGACCAAATAAACCCCACATGTGCTCAATGTTTTAGTATAAATAAAAGTGGCCTTCAAGTCATTTCAACCCACTTGGGATCTCTTCCTCTCTCTACTTGTCTTCTGCAATTTATGTTTATGTTCTATCTGCAGTTTACTTTAATGTTGATGTGATTGCTAATCTGGAAAAGATATTGAGCTGACTGTGACAATTGAAATAAATTGCTCTAAGCATAGAACATACTAAAATTAACACTTATAGACTCATGGTTTTGTGATCACCAATGTATGGGCTAGTCTAGCCCACATCAAAGTGCACCTATGTCATTTTGCATGGTTAGTTTTGAAATTTGGGCAGCTTTGGGATGAATTACCCTAAGGAAAAGCCTAGCTACCCCAAAGAGAAACCATCTTCCCCAAAATGAGAATTTAAATTTGATAAAGGAAATTATTATTTTTGTCGACTTGGCACTCTCATTATTATTTAATGTGACATAGATCTATTTGGGCAAAGCAATCACGTTGGCTTCAATATCAAGACAAAAATATAAAGGTTTTTCTCAAGTTGGCCTTGTTACCCACCTATGGGTAGTACGCATAGGAGAAAAATTTTCTCCGAGATGGTACTCATCTGGCAGACCCTTGCAACCCCCAAATAGCTCGATGTGCCATTTTCTCTGCCACCTGAGCTAGCCATGTGGTCCCTCGCCCATATGTTATGAATATATGTTTGAACGAGAGCCTCTCGACGCCAAAGGTATGGCTTTTCATTGTTGCGTAATTTTTCTTACTTGTCATGGGCACTTTTGGGCATGGATTGGTGGGGGGATTTGGCGGAAAGAGTTGGTTAGGTCTATATTCTTGTTTCCATGACCGATTCTGTGGTTATCCTTCTATCCTAGTCCCATGAGATCTCCTTTACTGGCCATTAGCTTTCAAGATGGCACTCCATGGGAAATCTCGATGTTCGTTGCATGGTCCCACTTCCCAATACCACCTACATTGTTGACCTTCCATTCATTTTAGCCCTATTCATCTTTCTCCCCATCTGGGTCCACATGTGTCCACTGAGTCCACATAGGGTCAGCCTCCCCCTCCTCTTGTCCACACCTTGGTTCGGGCTTGGAACGACGCCCCGAAGGTTGATGCAACTAAAAAGAAAATAAAAAGCATAATTTGGCCACTCTCAATAAGAAATGTACCACAAGATACAATAGTTGGTCGGGACACACAAATTTAGTACATGCGCAAAAGCCAAACACGAGCTCTACCCATTACCCATGGCCATCACCCTAGTTCCTATGGGCCCTAGATGAGACCCCTCCATCATTAAGGAACCCATGATTGTCCCAACCTCTAGTGGGCAATGAAACATCCCACCTCAAGGGGGTACCACTGCTACATATTACACATCATGCTCTCCATCCCCTAGAGCCCCAAGCAGTTATGAAGAAAAATCAATCAAAGGCAAAAGGCATATGAAGAAGGGTGGAAAAACAAAGGTCGGGGACTCATGTACCACGATTTTCTCCCTCCTACACTCATATACCCAGGTGTGGGCTTCCCTTATTATAGCTACCCCTTCACCTTGACATGTAGTCTAGATGATCCCCCTGGTCCCCACTCCATTCCATTATTATATCATTTGCTAGCTACCACTTGAGGGATGTACCATGGACATGTCACCCCCCTTTAGAGGTTGAAACCACCTAACAAGGTGCTTGTTTAACCCCCTATTGAGCTTGAACACACTCATACATGCCAAGCCCACTATGGAAGACATGCCACCATGAAGTGCCCCATTGATCCCATGACTTTTAAGCTTTATTACTTGATTATTCTAATGACTTGTTGTATTGGAGGAAAAGCGGACACGTTGGATCTTATGCAAGATTGCAAGTGGCTCTTCATTTGGGGCTTGGTCTCCCTATATGGGGTCCTAGCCCTCTAGAGGGCCACATTGGTACTTATAGGGTGAGCGTTGAGATCCATGGGCCTCCACCATAGCAAATAGTACTTCATGGATCTCCATCAACGTTCATTGATTTCTCGTGTTCCACCTTTGGGATGAGGATGATGCACTCGGTCCACCATGCCCAGTTGGCTTCACACTTGCACCATACACTTGGAAAATGTTCCAGGGTCTAGAGGATGTCTCCCGCTACAGAGGGAGGGGTTACATCACCATCCTAGCCCTTACAAATGGCCTATGGACATTTTTTATCCACTTGGAGACCCATAAGGATGTCTTTGTGCCCCACACCCACTTCGGAGCACCACAGGTTCTTGCTTGGAAAACGAGGGGCCAAAACCATTCCACTATGTTTAGAGTCCATTTCTACATCATGGCACCCCTTGGACTTCATTAGGCCTCCTCAAAGGCCCAACGACTCACTTTGTTGATCACTCGACCCTCTTAAGAGGCTCATCTTTACATTATTGAGCTATTTGGTGGGCTTGTCACCAAAAGTATTGTTATTATGCACATTGTTTAATTTAGGGGCTCAATTAGGACAATTTAGCTAAATCGAAATCCTTAGAGTGTATAAATAGTAGTCAGATGAATCATTTTGATCATCATCAATTCGATTGTGTTATCTTCTCTTGTGAGAATTTTTCTATCCTTCTTGGAGGACAAGTTTGGATGACTGGATGAATTTTGATGTCTGGATTTCTTTCATTTTGTCTTGGAGCTTCACTATTGGCATATGTTGATGATTGGATATACTCTTTCTTACATGTAAGTACTCTTTTAATGTTATACCTATTATTTACTTTTCTCGCATGCATGTTGGTGGGATTTTCGCTATACTCGACTGAAATTTAATGCTTTTCTAATGTGAAGTTGTGGAAATTTGATCTTTTATAGCATTGCATCATGTCATGGGCCATGTATGAATGAGTAGATATTACTAGAATATTTTGTGTCAAAATTTTATCTTGATAAGTCATCAAATATTGCAAATTGAAGTATAAAGACCTTGAAGCAGTTGTTCTCATGCCCTAATGACATGCAAAATTGTTTTTAAGGCCTCCTTGACTTAGTGAATCCATTACAGATATTAAAATCTCCTTGACTCCATTTCTCCCAAAGGACAAGGCACTAATCCTCCATAGGTGATCACTCGAAAGCATATTTTTCTCACCTCTCTCTTCCTTTCTAGGCCTAGCTTCCATAGGTGACCTAGGGCATTGATTTTCTCATGATTCACCAATCCAAAAGGTTCAATCTCTTGCCCACTACTGCGTTGTTGTGTCTTCTAGAGGCCCTCCAAATTTGAAGCAATTCCGACAGTGGGATCTTGAGATATCTCAAGCCCTAGCTTTGAGATCGATTCTTGCTCTTGGTTTCCCTTGGCTAGTGACCTTATTGGGATCATTGCATCAAAATCACCGAAAATTTCTCCTTTGATCCCCTTCTACCCCTCAATTAGGTCAAGTACACCCTTGGTTGATCAATTCCATCCCCTTGACCTAATTTTCTGTCAACTTGGCCTGTGTCGTCCCATAACTTATTCAAGTTAATTTCAAAAAGACCACTTGGAAACCATGTTTTCACAAGGATTTATAGGACTAGGTATCTTTCTTGCAAGTCTTATCCTCAAACCCTAGCCCTCGAAATACCCTTGGCCCTTCCTAGCGAACCTTATACCTTGCTTCTCAAGCAAGCAAACCATACAATTGAGTTTCTCTTGTGAAAAGGCCTTAGGAATCACTCTTCATCCTTTCATTGACTGGTGCATCTAGTGATTCCCTTAATACTGGATCTCCTCCCATCGGTGAAAGTCCGTAAAGAGCAAGAAACTTTAGCTGAGATGATAGTGGGCTATCGCTCCATTGTTGACCTTGACCTAGCACTGGCCCTTTAGGATCCCCTCCTAGGCCCCCCTACTAGTTTGAGCAGTAACAGGCCTCACTAAATTGAAGGGACACGGTGGCACAAGTTCAAGTTAGCTCCACTATCGTTGGCACCATTTCACCCAATCGAATGTATATAAATTAGATCACCTTGTGGCTCATTTGATCACAAGTGCAACGCATGTTTGGAGAGAGATAAAATGAGTTAGTCGCAACTTTGAGAGCCCTAGCCAATGTGGAGAAGAGAAGGTTTTGATGTCTATTGGACAAGTTAGGCAGATGGAAGGTCAAGCTTGAAAGGCAGTTTTTTGTGCCAGGTTTAGCGTCATTTTTCTTGAGAACAGACTAAGATATATTTATGATGTTGCAGGAGGGCCGAACCCCAGAATAGAAGCGAATCTGAGGTTATTTCTTCTTGGAGCGGACCGGAAATATGGTCGATATATCTTGTGAAGCAACGCAGGAGTTAATGAGTTTGAAGGATGGATTTTGTGCAAGTTTTTGAAGACAAATTCTTTGTGTACTAGCCGCGGGGTAGATCTGTGTATTACAATGGGATATAAGTCTATTTTGGGAGGGTCGATAGGCCTAACAAGGAGCTGGTCCAAGACCGTATTACCCCAAAACAATAGCACTAGAGATTAGGCCTTTGTAGAGGATATTTGTGCATCTGTTTGTGTAGATTTGAGGCTTTAAATAGGGCTAATGAAACAACTACAAGAAGCCCTAACCAAGGCCGAATCTTAGATATTTGTGCACAAGGCCAATGTGTTTAAGGCATAAAAGGGATCTTCCAACCCAAGGTATGTTGTCTTTCCATGTTGGATGTTTTGCAAGGTGGGCCCTGGTTGGAAAAATTTTATGGCATTTTTTGTATAGCATGGAGGGCTGTTAGAAAGTTGCTAGAAGAGTCCTAATTTCAATCCCTTCTAAGGGACAATAAGGGTTGTTAGTGGACAGATCTGAGATGCCCTAAGGATTGTCTCTTTGAGGATGCAAAGAAGCAGCCAAGAGGCCTAGTTATCAAGCCCTTGTTCATTGAGTTGTAGAGAGATCATCTTCAGTGATGTATGGCAGTGATGCCTGTTCTTATGATAGTAGTGTATGGTAGTGATACTTGTTCTTAATACAGTGATATGACCATGACAGTGATATGGAGGCAACCCTTGCACTTTCATCTGTTGATCAATTGGAGACCATGGAGGACTTGTGAATGCCTCCTTGATTGGTATATTTGTTGCCATCTTATGAAGATCTTGTATGGTCTGGGTTTGGCCCTTTAAGGCCTAATGTGATTGATGTCGAAAGACTTGTCTCATTATAATTGTACATTGTATCTCAGTTGAACATTTGATGAATATCAAAGAAGAAGAAGAATTGATTCTAGGTTTTCCCCCTTGTGGGGTTTTGCCATACTCTCTGACCAAAATCTTGGTGTCTCTATTGTGTTTGTTTTTCTACTAATGTTCCCTACTGTTCCATTGCATTGTTAATGTGACTTTTCTCTCTAATAATTGCTTATGATGATATGGGGTGAATGTAATGTGAAAAATGTTTAAAATGTTTAAAAATGCAATTATCTATAGCAGAGAACTATCTAGCCCTTAAAACTTTAACAATTAGAGTCTATATATGAGTTTGGCCTTCGTGTAGTATTGTGCATGACAACTCTCAGAGCATAGCAGTCTCTTTTGACAACATTCACATTTTCCGAGACAGTTCATGGTTCCCAAAGCAAAGTGGTCCCGCAGGTCAACATGTCCACCTAGTCTCAAATTGTAGAGCTTGATGAGAGGATTCCATGCCACATGGAATTTTTAGTGTTGATTTTCTACTAGAATGCAAAATAGAAACTAATTTTTTGATTTGTTAATTACTTCCTAATGATCTTCAATTAATTTATCTTTAAGCCACTGATATCATTGAGCAATTATACACAGAAAATCTCAACAATAATATAGTGAAAGCAGTAAGATCATAAAGAGATAGCCATGCACAATAGAGATAACAAATTTTCCATGGGAAACCCAAACCATTGTTGCACAATCCCCCCCCCTCAAGGATCCAAGGGCAAAACTGTGACCCGTAAGGATCCTTGGGTGATCCTCCGACGGAACAGTGGATTTGATCCATCGGATTGGGTCGATTCCAAATTAAGATCCGCCTTGGATCTGAGGCCCGACGGGTGATTCCGGCTGAACCATGATACTACTGCTGAACCCAACCCAAAACAGCACCTTGAAGTGCTCTTCCTATCAGAAGCACAACCTGCCCAATCAGAATCAGTGTATCCTACCAATCTCATTCCATCTCCCTGCCTGTAGTCCAAACCATAATCCACTGTCCCCTGCAAGTACCGCAAAATGTGTTTTGCAGCCACCCAGTGAACCTTCCTAGGCTCACACATAAACTGACTCATCGTGTTGACTGCAAAACAGATATCTGGTCTAGTGTTGACCAAATACATCAAGGGACCAATCAGCTGCCTGTACAATGTGGGATCCACCAACTTGGAATCTGAAGCATGAAGCTTCTTCCAATTGGTGATCATCGGTGTCGACATGGGTCTACAATCCTCCATGTGGAATCTGTTAAGGATGTCCACAATATACTTCCCCTGCCCCAGGAAGAAATGACCCTCCTCCTGCCACACCTCCAAACCCAAAAAGTAATGCATCAAGCCAATGTCCTTCATCTCAAACTCCGTCGCAAGATCTCTCTTGCAGTGCTCTATGAGTCTCTTTGCACCTGTAATGACCAATTCATCCACATACAGCACCAGAATGAGAGGCTCCTCACCTATCACAATAAAGTAAAGGTTCGGATCTGCCTCACTCTTTGTGAAACCCATCCCCTGCAAATAAGTATCTATCCTGGATTACCAAGCTCTGGGAGCTTGCTTCAGGCCATAAAGGGCCTTCTTCAGTCTGCACACATGGGACTCCTTCCCATGCACCTCAAAGCCCTGTGGCTGCTCAATGTACACCTCCTCGTGTATGAAGCCATAGAGAAATGCGGTCTTCACATCCATCTGGTGGATCTTCCAACCCATCTCTGCTGCTATCGATATAATGGAGCGAATTGAAGTATATCGAGCCACGGGAGCGAAGGTCTCCTCATAATCAACTCCCTCTACCTGGGAGAACCCTCTAGCCACAAACCTCGCTTTGAATTTCTCAATGTTGCTATCTGCAGCATGCTTTACCTTGTAAAGCCATCTGGAAGTAACCACGGACTTGCCCTCAGGCCTCGGCACCACCTCCCAAACATCATTCTTCATGATAGAAGAATACTCCTCCTCCATGGCCTCTCTCTAGACCTGCTGGCTAGCTGCCTCCTCATAGCTAGAAGGGTCAGAGTCAAGGATGCTGGTAACCATCGCCATATAGCTACAAAATCTCTCAGGTGGTCTACTCTCTCTGACCGACCTCTTCGGCTTAGCAACAGATGTGGCATCTCTCAAGGTGTCCTGAAGCCACTTGGGCTTCCTCTTCCATGAGCATGCTTCTCCCATAGGAGAATGAAACTCCTCCTCCTCATCACCATCAGTACCCTGATCTCCTGACTGTCTGTCTGATGTCCTCCTGCCTGCACCTGAACCTGTAGAAGCTGAGGTACCGTGTGAACTGTCCATCAGTGGACTCCCTAATGAACTGCTCTGTGACCTGCTCGGAGCACCAAACCTCTGGCTCGGTGAGCCACTGCTCACTGATGGACCTGACATCCTCATAGATGTACCTCCAGATCCTCCTGATCCTCCTGATCCCTACCCACTGGATCCCTGTGACTGACTCAACTACTGCTGAGGGTCTGGCTGATCCAGATACTCCAACTCCCATGATCTCCTAAAGGCCCTATCCTCCTCGAACTTCACATCCCGTTTGACAAGAACTCTCCTTTGTGCAGGAATGTAAATTCGAAAGGACTTTGAGGTCTAGCTATAGCCCACAAAGATACCCTTCTCTGCGATGGGCTCTAGTTTGGTCCTCTTCTCCTTGGGTATATAGGAGTATTTAATGCATCCAAAGATATGAAGATGACCAATATCAGGCTTCTTCCCAGAGAAAGCCTCCTCCGTAGTCATGTGCCCCAAGGCACGATACGGACTCTTGTTCTGCAAGTAAACAGCTGTGTTGCAGCCCTCTGCCCACAAAAAAAATGGCAACCCCTGATCATGTAACATGGCTTTGGCAGCCCCTATGATGGATCTGTTCTTCCTCTCCGCAACCCCGTTCTGCTGGGGGTTGTAAGGAAAAGTGAACTCCCTCCTAATGCTTGCCTCCGCACAATAGTCAACAAACTCTCCAAGGGTGTACTCTCCTCCATTGTCCGACCTGAGGGACTTGATCTTCGACCTGTCTGTGTCTCCACAAGAGCTCTGAACTCCTGAAACCGCTTGAAGACCTCACTCTTGGTCTTCAAGAAATAAATCCAGGTCCTCCTGGAGTGATCATCAATGAATAAAACATAATACTCATATCCACTCAAAGAAACATGAGACATCCGACCGCTCACATCAGAATGTATCAAATCAAGTATCCCAGTCGCTTTGCTGTCACTGCTGGGAAAAGGGGATTTGGCAAACTTGCCCATAGCACATCCTCTACAAGTATCAAGGTGATCAGTACTGAAATCTGGCATACCTGTAGTGATCTCCCGCAAGGTCCTCAAGGCTCCATGATACATATGTCCCATCCTGCGGTGCCAAATCTCACACTGCTCAGAACTGCTAGCTCTGCTGTCGGTACTACTACTCAATGCCAAAGGGGCTGGAATGCAAACCTGTACACCTTTGCATGGCGTACACCTATCACTCTCGCTGACTCAGCTGGAGCGCCCCTGGGATACATCAACACTTGTCCTCCCCTGAACAGTACCTCATATCCTCTGTCCTCCAAAGCTGAGACATATATGAGGTTCTTCCTCATCCCTGGCACATAAAGAACCTCTGTCACTTTCAAGGGAGGTTTGGACTCCCTCTGAAATGTCAGTGTCCCCACCCCGACTGCTCTAACAACTCTGTCATCACCGAGTACTACCTCAATATCAGTGCCACTCTCTGAAAGCTCCAAGAAGTACTCACGGACTCCTGTCATATGACGTGAAGCCCCACTGTCTACATACCAGATACCTGTAGATGCTTCGCTAATCGAGGGAAAAGCCTGCTCCCTCTGAACCTATATGGCAGGTGATCCGGCACTAGAGGATTCACACATAGTGAATGCAAACTCCCGATCAAAACGACCTGCAAAGTCCTCAATCTCTGCTGATGCTGCCAAACTCTGGTCCTTCCCCTTCTTCTTCTTCTCCTCCGGACACACAACTGCATAGTGTCCCATCTTTTGACAATTCCAACATTTCACCTTGGAATAGTCCTTCTGTGTGTTTACCTGTTTACCTTTACCTTTGTCTTTGCCCCCACTACTGCTTGTGGAAGCCTGCTTCTTCCCTTTGCCTTTCTTGCCTCCTGCCACCAGTGCTACATCCTCATCCTGCTCAATTGGCTTGGCTGCCCCAAGCTGAGCTTCCCTGATCTCTGTCTGAATGCAATCATCCCAAAACCTCTCCCATGTGGGAAGGGTCTCACGAGCACAAACCCCATCAGCAAAGTTCATCCATGAACGGGGGAGGCCATTTACTGCAATCCGCACCAACTCAGTGGGTGGAATGGCCTCTCCAATCGCTGCCAACTCATCTCTCACATTAGTAATCTTAGTGAGTTATCCAGCTGCACTATCATTGCCCATCTTAATGTTCTTCAGCTTCTCCTTCAGGACCATTTTCCGTTTCTCATTGGTACTCTGGTAGAGATTGGACAATGCTGTCCACATCTCATGGGCATTGCTCTTTCCTCTCACATGAGGAATGCAATGGTCTTTGATTCCGTCTAGAATCAACCTCTTACCCTTGTTGTTATTTTTATTATAACTAGCCAACTGAGTAGCATCAGTAGGCACAACAACAGGGGTTTGTCTGTTATGCACCATGATATCCCAGACTTCTGCCTCCTCAAAAATACTCTGCATTCTCTCCTTCCAAATGCTGTAATTTGTATGCCCATCCAACCTATCATCCACCCTCAATCCCAATGACATCCTGCTATCCTAAAACTGAAAATAGCACTGCTGTAGTAAAGATAAAACCTGTTGTTTATGAAAAATCAGCTTGCTGGAATTTTCTAAGTGAAAAATCAGCGGCTGTAATTTTTCTCTTTTGCTGTCCCAAACTGCCCTTCAGCACTCAAGCTCTGATACCATGTTAAAATTTCTGTTTTCCCACCCTGGTTTTCAGTTTCTCCTTATTTCTCCCATGTAGTTAAATGCCCTTTCCCATAAACATACATTTAACACGTTGAAAAAAATAAATTTGCTAAAAACACAAATTCTGGAAAATTTACTGAATGCTGGAAATTGCAGAAATAAAAATCAGCAATAATAAACAACCATTAAAACACATTAAAACACTGATATTTTTGGTCACCGTAACCCTGGAAAAACCCCCTACAACTCTTGGGGAAAACCAGTTTGAGAGCTCTTCTTTATTTCTGGAAAATGCCTTTTTACAGTAAGAGAAATATTCAGCAAAAATCAGCAAACAAACTTTTACAACTTATCTCAGCCTTGCT
>APFE030553000.1:0-10285 GCA_000404065.3 Pinus taeda
CTGAACCTCTTATGATCAGAGTTGAACAATCAGATCCCATGGCCCTCATCAGTACCCATAATTTGATTGCAAATGATCATCAACTCGCACCCAGGTATCTTGCAGCCCAAGAGCAAGAAATTTCACATTTTGAGGACATGTTCAGGTTGTTAGGGGATGATAGCATACATGCTTGCCTGAGGAGATGGAACACATTGCCATACAACTTAAAGATAAGAGAGTACCACTCTCATCAAAGATGGAGAGAAGCACTGAACATGACACCCATGTACAAGAAATCTATGCAAAGGTTGAAACCCAATTGGATTGGCCTGAAACTCAGTCCAGCACTACTCTTAGGAATGCTAGAATGAAGGAAGGAAGAAGAAGAAGAAAAGAGGTAGTGGAATTAGGTAGAAATGAAAGAAGGCTTCTATGAACAAGAAGAGGAAACCATAGTAGAGGCATGGGATGTCAGGGAAGCCACTAAAGTTATGAAGGATATGGATATTGGTTGAGTTGCTCAGAGGATGAGTAACAGCTTCAGTAGAGGGGTGATGATGAGTCCCATCATTGGGTAATTATATGGGCCTTAATTTACCTCCTAGCTTAGTCAAACCAACTTTTCTCACAACTTATTACATTTTTTTGATTATATTTTGTTTATGAGATGAGTTAGAGTGGGATATTATGCCTAGTGGACTAATATGCATTGAATGCAAGATTGAAGGAGAAAATCAAGGAATTTTGGCAAATATTAAGGTTAAAATTCAAACGTGAAAAGGGAGAGGGATTGTAGGAGGTAAATTCTCCTCATTTGCTTCTCCCCCATTCAAATATTCCTCCATCCATCACACCCGCTCGAAGTGCAAGCAACCAAGCCATGAGGATTAGAAGGGAGCCGAGCAAATGGGAGACAAAGAGCTAGTTTATCTCGAGTTTGGGAGCCAAGCGTCCCTAATTTTAAGGAAGTTGTTGGAGAATTCCTTTGTATAAGTAGAGAGGCCTAGAGCTTCATTAGGATTCAAATTTTTGATGTAAAACTCTAAGCCATTTTCGAGCTCTAGACTTGTGCAAGTTTTATTGATGTAATTTTCTGTTTTGGTAATAAGAATGAGTCTTGTTTTGATCCAGCACTGAGTTAACTCAGAGGGATGAATCTATTGGGGTAGGGCCCAACCCTATCAGCCAAGGCTCCTCTTTCATGTATCTGTATGTTTATATTAGTCTCATAGCTTCATTGTTAATTTTCCTTTAGATGTATTTTCATTGCAAGTAATGTAGATTGTATTGGTTGTTTATTATCTTTCTTCCATTTCTGCCTTACCTCAGTAGTAGGGTAGCAGGGATAAAAGGAGTACCACAAGGTTGTCAGCAAGTGTCTTGGCCTCATTTCCTCCCTTTGGGATCATGATTTGAGGAAGGGACCCTTATGCAGCCCCAAAAACACAGATTTCTATTTCTTGCATGAGCTTTAGAGCTCACTGTATCTAAGTTAGCATTTGATTAGTTTTGAAAAGTAGGATTTCATTGCCATATCTTCTATCTTCATTCTTGCAGTGGATCTCATCCATAAATTCATTGTTTTCAGCAACTTTCCTTATGGATAATGTAGGCAATTAGTTTATTAATGTTGTTTTTCTCGCTGATGAAAATGCTTTTTGTTTACATAGCTTTTTGGAAATTATACATGCTTTATGCAGAGCAGGTGCTTCAGGAGTAGACAAAGACTTCATAGCCAACAACCACCTTCCACTTCATCCACCATAGTCATTCCTTGTTTTCACCATTGCTTTCACTAGTTTTCATCATTTACATAGAAATTCTTCCAAGCACATTGAGCGATTCCAACCATCCTCTATCCTTGTTTTTGACTTCTGAGTGATCCTAGACCTTTCCTCACTTCATTCCGCCCATCTACCACTTTCCCTAAACCTTCCATCACCTCCAACACCTTCTATTTTGCTCTCGGCTATATCCTATAGGTTTACATAGAATCCTGTAGGTTTCTAGTACATCCTATAGGTTTTCCTGAAATGGCCTCTTTTGAGGCTGAAATGAGTGAAAGCCTCTAGGAAGTCACCAAAGTTCTCCCAAGGGTATCCCACACCATCTAACCATCTCCTAACCCTTCCATCCATCTTCCAACATCCTTAATCCACCTGCCACATCACTAAAAGAAATTAGTTTGCATACTAGATTTTGCATGAAAAGACAAAAAGACAAAAACAAATTTATTTAAGTCCCTTTACTTACACATTAGTGATGTTTGATGCTTCATACTTCCATGCTTAGATAGTAGCATTTGGTTCATGTTAATTTAGCATTATTGCAAAACATAGTTTCTTGGCAGTTAATTAGGAAATGATGTGATTTAGCATTGAATTTCGATCTTTTTCATTATTACAGTAGAGTAGCTCTCCCTTAGAGTAGATTTGACTTTCTTCCATCAAGAAACCAAGCTTCTTCTGACTCCATAGAAGTCTATCTTGAAAGCCCCAGTGGTCTCTCACTAGTTGAACCATGACAAAAGGAAGAACCATCACTTTTACTTATGCATACAACACTGTTACCTCCAAGTTTATGCAAACCCCAGGTTGATAAAGTAAAACTGATATCCCAAGGGTTGCAACATTCTCGCTGTAATATAGGTGCTCATCAAAAAAACACTGAAACAACACGGAAACAACAAATTCTTCTTTCATGGTGCCCTCACATTTCTTCCTTTGCCTACGTTATTTTAAGTGGCTCCATTCAAATCAAAATGACACCAAACCGATGGGAAAATTCAAATTAAGATTTTGAAATTCAAAATTTAAACTCAATTTAAATGAGAACCATAAACATTGTACGTGTGATTAATATCCATACATCAAGCTGAGCTCATGGATCGATCCATGGGTTCTAAAAGTGGGTATGCATAATTCGCATGTTTATCTGCATTAATCAGACTCCATAACATCCACAGTTTGATGGCTGGAAAAACGCTATACGCACGTGCCAACAGCTTAAGGTTCGTTACGATGGGTCTCTCTGTGTGATGGGGCATATGCATGGCCATCCAGCCTGCAATGTCTTAAAAACGCTGCAGCCAGGGCATATCGCTGGCCATGGGGGTGAACAGAAGAGACGGTAACAAAATATTTCAGAATAAGTTTCGAACCCCTCTCTGATATCATACAGACTACCGGAGGTACATTGAAAAGACACACAGTGGCAGGGGATCTCAATCACAATTTTTTCCGATAGTGGTAGCCCGATGGGTTTTTCTGTTTACTTGAACGGACGGAAATAGAGATGGAGAGGGCCAGCCCGGCTGGCCACGTCAACAGCCCCAAAGAACCTGCAATCGAGCTAAGTTCGACAAGGCAAACCTTATCCTCTTTGCACATTCCCTTTACTTGGGTACGTGGCTTTGCGGGCCCACTTCTCTCATCGTCTTTGTTACCGTTTACATAGACGGAGTTTACAATGAGGTATTTGTCAAGGAAATTGTTTATGGCCAGAAAACTTTCATTGGTGAAGGTCTATGTGCATGTTAAATATTTGTCCATTGTCCTCCAGACGTACAGTACGGAGCTAGAGGCATAATGTTCACTGGTTACAATGCCTTGGTGGGAACTGTGCTTATTTACTAAGCGGCCGTTCTTATTTCAGAAACTATTGTATATTAAATGACCTTGACGTAAGGGCTTTATAACTCATATAACATGCCACGCTTGTTTTTTTCTCTCTCATCACCGTGCGGTGTGTTATGTGAGATTATAAAACCTCTATATCAAAAGCATTTAATATACAATAGTCCCAGATTTAACAACTGTCTTTACTAATCTACCAGACATTTATGATAGCCTAGGAATGGTGTACATTACTGGATATTAATGTGTATATAGATATATCATTATAAATCAACGTTGCATATCTTACCGAAATAATACAACAACCCTTATCCCCATTGCAGATTCCTTTTACTTGGTACGTGGCTTTGCGGGCCCACTTCTCTCATCGTCTCTGTTACCGTTTAAATAGACAGAGTTTACAATGACGTCTTTGTCAAGGAAATTGTTTATTGTAAGAAAACTTTCATCAGAGACTATTGTATATTAAATGCCCTTGACGTAGGGGTTTTATAACTCATATAACATGCCGCGCGTGTTTTTTTCTCTTTCATCACCGTGCGGTGTGTTATGTGAGATTATAAAACCTTTATATCAAAAGCATTTAATATGCAATAATCGCAGATTTAACAACTGTCTTTACTAATCTACCAGACATTTATGATAGCCTAGGAATGGTGTACATTACTGGATATTAATGTGTATATAGATATATCATTATAAATTAACGTTGCATATCTTACCGAAATAATACAACAACCCTTATCCCCATTGCAGATTCCTTTTACTTGGTACGTGGATTTGCGGGCCCACTTCTCTCATCGTCTCTGTTACCGTTTAAATAGACAGAGTTTACAATGACGTCTTTGTCAAGGAAATTGTTTATTGTAAGAAAACTTTCATCGGTGAAGGTCTATGCGCATGTTAAATATCTGTCCATTGTCCTCGAGACGTGCAGTGCGGAGCTGGAGGCATAACATTCGTTGGTTACTAAGATACTGAACATTTATGATAGCGTATGACGGGTGTACATTACTGGACATTAATGTGTATGTAGATATATCATTATAAATCAACATTGCATAGCTTAACGAAATAATACCATTCGTTCTCTCCTCTCCTCCACTTCAAAACCAATTTTAGAAGGGGCTTATAAGAAGGTTTTTTTCAGTATCTTTTTCTTTTACCACTCAATTATTTGATTTTTATGGTGTTCATAATGATTTTAATGGAGAGTTTAGCATGATTTATTACTCATGCATCTTATTTGTCCAACAAACTGTCTAGAACACTTTCGCGGGTTTACTATTCACTTATTTGTTTATTGTTGAAGTAATTGTTTTAATTTTATTCTATTCCTTGAATGTAACATGCTGATCATTTTTTATACCTATTATTTCATTTATCCCCATTTTCGAACATATCGAACTGATTGCTTGTTTTATATATATATAAAATTAGTTTTTATTTTTCATTTTATCATGCTGATTTATAATTTCTTAATTTTACTTTACTTCTAAGATGTTTAGTTAATCCAATTTTAAAATCAATTTTGAAAATGAAAGCTACTATTAGATATTGGAAAATGTAAATTATATTAAAAGTATATTTTCTAAGTATCAGTTACTCGTTTTTGACATAAAGAGAATGGATATGGATTTTTTAAGATCGGGGAAATTTTGATTGAAAAAATATTTATAGAATGTTAAGAAAAATTTAGGATTTCAAATTTATTTTAATTTTTATTTAATTTATTTTTCTTTAAAGGAAAATATTATAGTTTGAATTTCTTGTTAAAATTCACACTTTCTACGTGCAATTGTGACCTAACAAATGACATGATTGGTTTAAAATTTAACAAAATTGTAATAAACTTCAATAGGGGTTAGTAGAATCATTGAGTATTATAGGAAATAATATTTTAAAGAAAAAATGGACTCTAACTAAAACACCAAGGTTTTTGGATTAGTATTTCAAGATATTGAAAGCCCACCTTAACATACACTAAGCCTATGGTTGAGAACAAAAATGTACCATGGAATACTTAGGATATAGAGTTGGGAAAAAGAGAGATACTTATATAAATATAATACTCAATGCAAGAAGAAACACATAAATGTTAGAAACTATGTTACAAGACGTGGAAGAAAAATGTCAACTTTTAATGATATTAAAAAATTAGGGGAGAGGCATTTGAAGAATAAATATTTGGTAAATTATCTTGAATTATTAGGAATATGAAAGGAAACTCATTGAAATAAATAAGTATAGATTGAGACTTATGAGGAATATAATTTTTTCTACATCATTTTGTGTGGCATTTCCCAATGATATGGGAAATCTCACTCATGATATGAGTTTGTAATATGTATAGATTAATATTAAACTGAATTGTTATTAAGCAAATGAGAACCTTAAATAGCTTTACAAGAGCAAAGCTACCTCCAAAAATTAGGGAGAGAAATAATCTATCGATCTAGCCAATTAAGGTTTATAAACAAAACAAGGAATTGGTTGAGAAAATATCTCAACCATTCCCAATAGAAAAAGAGATTCAACAATTGAATCCACAATGATAATATCCTAATTATAATAACTGGAGATGACAATACATATGTAAATCATAGGGATTAGAATCCCTATCATTTCTCCTAACCATATGAGCATTGGTCTCAAATACTATTAAGAGAGATAGAAAATTTGTTTTTATAGATAATGCTTCTAATGATGATACGAAATAAAGTGATACATGTTCGTTGAAATTGGTGATTCAAAGACATGGGACCTAAATCCATATATGATTAGATGAATTCTCAAAATAAAATGAAACAAACTGCTAAAATACCACACAAAGTGATGTGATCCAAATGGAAAAATATTTCAAGTAGAAAATACTCCAACAAAAATCTAGCATGGAGGAATTCTGTCCCTAAGTAGTTATAAAAAGAGGACATGGAAACACCGAAGGTATTATAGCATGCTTGTGAGAATGCATAATGAAAAGGGAAAAATCACACTCAAGGTTGTGCTACAAATAATCCCAAAATGTCAGTTGATCACACTAAATGTGGACATCTTCCAATCTAAATGGATTACGAATTCTTAAACTTAAGTGATAATGTTCATTCCTTCAATTGTAAGATTCTAATATGAAACAATATACTAGTCACTAACCAACTAACCTTTAAGCCAAACACTAGTACCACATAGAATGTCTAGGAATCTATTCAGGGCCTAACATCATTTTGGCTATAAATACTAAATAATTGGCCATCCTGTGGACACATTTCCATCTATTGAGACGCCTAAGTACCAAACCATAGTTTTCACTAGTTCACTAGGAGGACAGTTTAGATATGGGATGTATCCAAGTCAATATTGCATTCTTTATTGACCTACCAGTAAAGGCTTATAGCACAATAGTATTTCATCAGGAAACAATTAGAGGAGGAAAACCATATAGCTATATTTTACTACCTACTAGAAAAAACCTTCGAAGTTTGACTTAGAAATTATTATTACATAGTATTTCCAGGTAGGGCTACAAAATATCAACAAAAGTGTTATGGGAAGTCACAAATAACAAATTTGTTTCGCCATTGATTTTCATGAGAATCTTTGAAATTGGCCATCTATTGTATCTTAAATATGACACAAATTTAAGTTGAATTGCATCAATTTAGCATGTTTTTTAAAAAATTTAGGACACGTACTATCATTTGGGCACCAATGTTGAATTCTAGCTAATTGTTGGTAATTGGGCATAAATATTGGGAAATTGAATGATTAAATTGCCAACTTGTAAAGTTAGAAATTCATACATAAATTGTAAGGTTATCAAAGGCTATACAAAGGTTGAATTGAACTATATGGCCACAAGTTGGGATTGAATTTGATTATACAATCATGACCACTTATTTGGATGAATTGGATGTTATTGATTGCAAATTGGATAGATTAGATGTTGTATAGCTTTAATCTAGCCAAGGAAGTTAAATTAATACACTATAAAATCATGAATCAACTAGAAAAAAACAAATCATACATTGTGTTGTGATGAATCGAAAATCCAAATATTACCTTTTATGACCATGAATCAATTAGGAAAATTAAAATTGTATATTATATGGTTAAATTATAATTTCCTACATTTCATAAAGGTTATACAACCATGTTTTTTTTCTTATATGGATTTTAATTGAACTTGTAAATATGAAAGTTTTCTAGCTAAGGTTGTGGTTTTGTTAGTTAAAGAAAATATTAAACTTGTATGGCACCCTTATGATAAATTTCTTAGAAATGAAATGCAGTTATGATGTATATGGAGGATATATTATAAATCAATTTATGTGAAAATCATATGTTACGATATTTGGATTGATCTCTAGTTAGTTGATATGGTCAATATAAGAGCTTAAACCTAGATTTGATATAAGAAAATGAATCAAAACATACATTGGATCTATGTTACAAAAAAAGACAAAAACTCAAAAAGAAAGGAACCTAAATCCAAGCCTATATCAGAATAGCCACAGTGCTAATGATGTAGGATTTCCTAATGATGTGGAAAATTTGAGTCATAAGCCTAAGTAAATGTAGAAAAGGTTATCAAGAAGTCTGTTGGGCATGGAATACCCCCACAACATGTTTTGGGGCTCAAAGCCCAAGTTTTGGTCAAAGGTTTTGTAAGACTTCGCGAATTGCGGGCGCAGAGCATGAAGTATAGGTTAAGTCATAGGGATGTCCACCCTAAAGTAATGTAATGTAAAGTCATGTTGGCTTACCTATGGTCTGCGGACCATGGGATTGTATAAATAGAGCGACGCTTTAAGTTGTAAAGAGAATTAATAGGGAAGAGAGAAGAGTACGAATGGTTCGAACTTAGAGTAGGATTCTATGTGTATTGGGCTGTAGTAGTAGGAAGAGGCTCTGTAGCTGAGTGCACAAAGGCCTAGTAGAGTCCGCAATTGAGTGTGCGGACCCCTGCAACTGAGTGCGCAGGGAAGTGTCGAGTCTGTAATCGGGATTGAAGATTAATAAAAAGAAGTTGATTCTTATTTATGTGTATTTTCTGTACATTGCCTTCTTGACAGTTATGTTGGTCTATTTATCGTGTGCACTGATAAGATTGATGAATAAGCTATAATAATCATTATTCCTACATAAACAAATTAAGTAATCAGATAATAACAGATTAAATAGCAAGGAACTTGGGTATTATACGAGTTGCGCCCCGACTAGGGCTGCATGAAAGCAGCACCACAGGTTGCGAAGGGATAGCAAGTGTGCATAGCGATGGGTCAGTCTATGGACCTCCAGAAGCCCATCAGACATCCACATGGTGTGGAAACCTGGTTCTAGCACCCTCCCATACTACTTCGGGTGAGACCTCAGTCCGTGCTTCGCAGACTATTGCCAAAAGGGCTAGTAGTATCGGGGTTTTCTTGGCTAAATCACCTTTATACCTGGGTCAGGCCCATACAAGCCAACAAATGGTTTCGCTGGTAGGACCGAGATTTTCATAAAGGATGTCTGATGTTGTGCCACTAGAATCCAATGAAGAAAGAAATTTAAGAGTGGTTGGACAAGAAGATTCACTAGTTCGCAGCGTAGGAGAACACAAATCCACGAGTATCTAAGGAACAGTGGTTGGAGTGGTACTTGTATATGGACATCCACGAAATTTTCTTTGCATCCTTTCCTTTTGAGTTGTATGAGTGGATCATGAAGTTAGAAAATAGTCAGGGAAGGTGTAGGCTTGACAAACCAATAGTGTGGACTACAGAATTCGTGTGCAAACTAGAAGTGTAAGAAGATAAGATAGCATGAGCTATGGACCATTGGCTCGACCGCATAATAGGAGGATTTATCACTGAGTTCGCAGTAGACACGACTGTCAGCTATAGTGAGGAGGAGCGATGTTTTCTCAAGGGAATGTAGAAGTTTTGAATAATATAACACTTATTCAAAGAGATTATCCCGATTATACACTATTTGCGGAATCATGCATAATACATAACCTCCTCTACATTGATCATCAATTTGCAGTAGTAAAGAAACAATCGCATGCGCACATTGAAGCATCAATCACACATATCAACACTGTATGTAATGGGGAAAGCATACAGCTGAAAACCCCCAAATATCTGTATATTATATTGATTGAGAACATGTAAAAATACATAGTACAATACTCCTCACAAGTACTCAGTACTATCTCCACCTGTTACACACAAACTAGCTCAGATCTAAATCAATCACAGGTTCAAATCTCCTTCACTACTTGCCTGTCTCCACTGCGTAATCCTGCATGAGAATAGATGAGAATGGCTGATCCAAACTCATATTTCCCTTGTGTTTCACTACGCAATCCTCATTGACAATACTCAATCCACTGATTGTGCAAATCTCATGCACAACTATAGTCACAACTGACAGCTGTCTTTCCCTTTCACTCAACTCTAACACTTGTCTCCACTGAACGGTCCATGCATTGAGTTAACTGATGTATTCTTTAGTTGATTTATGAGTTAATAATTAGTGAATTAATTAATAATTAATTCACACCACTCATCACTAGTCTATTTTTCAGTTAGACTAAATACAACTAGTTCAACTAAGTCAAACTGAACACAACTCCATCAACTCCTCATTCAACTCCACCAAACTCAATCACTTGAGTTCTAACT
>APFE030553000.1:10305-31796 GCA_000404065.3 Pinus taeda
CCATGGCATCTACCCATGCGGGATCCTCCACAGCTTCCTCGAAAGAGGATGGCTCAGTCACGACAGATTTGCTCACAAGAGCCATGTATCTATTGTACCGATCAGGTGACTGTCTCTGTCTGCGTTGTGTTGTAGGTGGTCCTACAACCTTCTCTGCATCTTAAGCCAGTCGCTCAACTTCTGTAGTGCGATTTCACCCTCTGATGGTTGGCGCTGCATGAGTGGTCTTTTCCACTCCATGAACTTCATCTTGTGGCTAATCCACATCCTGAAGCTCATCCTTAGGAACTAATAGCTCCTCATCTGCATGCAAGTGTGGCTCCCTCTCAAGCGAACACTTCGTGGCTTCCTCCTCCTGAATTTGATATCTCATCGCACAACAGTCTTGCGACTATTTAGCAAATACACACGATAGTTGTGGGGTGTATCAGTGTACCCCAAAAATATCCCAACCTCTATGGTCGACTCCAGCTTCTTCCTGGCATCCTTCATCACATGCATGTAAACAGGAGAACCAAAAATCCTCAAATGGGAAATATCAGGCCTCTTACCAGAATAAGCCTCCTCAGGTGTACTCATGCCAAGTGTCTTGTGAGGAAAATGGTTCTGCACATATACTGCAGTATTGCATGCCTCCGCCCACAAGTGAAGGGGTAGGCCCTGATCATGCAACATCGTGCAACACCCATTATCATTCTATTCTTCCACTCAGCAACCCCGTTCTGTTGTGGGTTATGGGGAGCTATGAGCTCTCTTCGAATCCCTTTTGCGCTACAAAAGTCCTTGAACTCGCCAGAGATGAATTCGACACCATTGTTGCTCCTAAGAGCCTTCACCTTCTTCCCCGATTCCTTCTCGACCAGTGCTTTGAACTCACAGAACTTTGAGTATGTCTCACTCTTCTTCTACATGAAGAAGATCCAGCACTTCCAAGAGAAATCATCAACAAATATCACATAGTACTTGTGCTTTTCTGTTGAAGCTACTGAGAAAGGTCCACACATGTCTGTGTGAATTTTCTCAAGGTTCGTCGTGGTGCGATTATCCTTCTTGTGAAAGGTGGCTTTCACAAATTTTCCCAAAGTACACTCCTTGCACTGATTTGACTGCGCAAGAGTGCCTTTAGGAAGCCCAGTAGAAATCTGCTGCAGTATCTTCAAGGCTCCATGGTGAAGGTGGCCCAATCTTCGGTGCCACAGCTCGCCATCATCCTAGCTCACCACCCCTTCTAACTTGCATGCCATTGTTGCACAACCATCTACATGCAATTGATAAAGGTTTTGACTCTAACCCCTATCTTATGGGTTTCTCCAGTTGTCTTACTGCGCAGGAAAGCCTTTCCCTCACTGAAGACAACATCATATCCCTTTTCTTCTAACATCGCCACAGAGATAAGATTCTTCTTCAATCCTGGAACATGCATCACTTCCTTCAATATGAAGGGTTTACTAGACTCCCTCTCAAAGGAAATGGTACTGATACTAGTCTCATTGTATCTACCATCATCGCCCATCTCGATGCGCACTCCAAGATCTTTCTCATCCAGATCAAAAAACAAATCTCGATCTCCTGTCATGTGAAAAGATGCACCACTGTCCAAGAACCATACCGATCCCATCACACTTGATACCAAGCATACGATCCACAAAAAATCTAGCTCAAACTATGAGGCTAAGGCCTCTCCCATTGTAGATCCAGCAGCTTGCTTATTTTTCTTCTTCTGCGGACAATTTGTGGCATAATGTCTGTGCTGGTGATAGTGAAAGAACTTCACCTTGGACATGTCCTACTTCTTGCCTTTCACACCAGAATGAGAAGCTTTCTTATTCTTCCCCTTCTTTACTTTGGCATCCAAAGCACAATTTTCTTCATCAGATGCCTTTGATGAAGATCAGTACCTGGTATTCTGCTTGATCTCCTCTTGCACAAGATCAAACCAAAGTCTCTCCCATCCTAGAAATTTCTCCCGACCATTGACAGAGTCCTGATAGAAATGTCAACTCTTCGGAAGACCAAGGAGAGCCAAGCTCACCAAGTCCTCATCATTGACAGTCACCCCCACACTACCCAGCTCATCCCGGCATTGGGTGTACTTCGTGAGATACTTGGGCATATTGTTTCCTTTCTCACACTTAATGTTTCTGAGTTTATCCTTGAGCACCAACTTCCTCTGGTTGCTCTTGCTTTGGAATAAATCTGTCAACACTTTCCACATCAAGTATGGAGAAGCCTTTCCATGTAGGCTGGATACAATATGATCCTTCACGCCCTTCAATAGAATCCTTCGACACTTTTCTGTCTTCTTTTGCCAAGCCTCAACTTGAGCAGCATCAATAGGTTTTGGGACATCAGCATCTATGAACTCCTTCAACCCATTGTCATCTAACACTGCCTCCATCTTGTCTTTCCATGCAATATAATTCGAGCTTCCTTCAAGGGCATACTATAATCACAATTCGTTGAAAGACATCTCAACTTCGACACCAAGAAAACACTGCTGCAAATTCGAATTCCACCAGCTCAAAACTCAACTGCTTCTGATCTAAAATTCGTGAGAACAAAGTATTTCTCGTACAGAAATTGACTGTATGGGCATTCACCAGATATCTCACCTTCCAAAAGAAGGATGAATCCAGAAGCTACCTGGCCCGATTACAGACTCTGCCTGAAGAAATAAAACGTAGTCACTTCCTGAATAATAGGTCTGATGATCAATTTCGCTCTGATACCATGTAGAAATTTTGAATAATATAACACTTATTCATAGAGATTATCCTGATTATACACTATTTGCGGAATGCATGCATAATACATAACCTCCTCTACCATTGATCATCAATTTGCAGAATTAAGAAACAATCGCATGCGCACATTGAAACATCAATAACACATATCAAGACAGTATGTAATGGGGAAGCATACAGCTGAAAACCCCCAACTATCTGTATATTATAATGATAGAGAACATGTACAATACATAGTACAATACTCCTCATAAGTACTCAGTACTATCTCCACATGCTACACACAAACTAGCTCAGATCTGAATCAAGTAACAGGTTCAAATCACCTCCGCTGTTTGCCTACCTCCACTGTGCAATACCTATTGAGAATAGATCAAATCCACGTTCAAATTCCCTTGGCTTGTACTGCGCAATCCTCATTGGCAATCTCAATCAATGATTGTGGAAATCTCATGCACAACTATAGTCACAACTGATAGTAGTCTCACCCTTTCACCCACCTCTAACACTTGTCTCCACTGAACTGTCCATGCACTGAGTTAACTGATGTATTCTTTAGTTGATTTATGAGTTAATAATTAGTGAATTAATTAATAATTAATTCACACCACTCATCACTAGTGTATTTGTCAGTTAGACTAAATACAACTAGTTCAACTAAGTCAAACTGAACACAACTCCATCAACTCCTCAATCAACTCCACCAAACTCAGTCACCTGAGTTCTAACTGAAGTCCATCATGCAATAGCTCAACTAACCCATAGGAAAAGCGTATTTCCTTCTAGCAGTTGCATGTGCCACATCCGTAGCTACAAGAGGATAAGATAATGTTTATAATCCAAATACTATTAAGAGCTAATAATATTCAGCTGTTTTATTTTTTGACTAGAAGTCTAAAAATAGACTCCGCCCATATGTCTAAAAATAGAGGTCTATCTATTTTTACCAACATGACCAATCATCCATAAATAGCATCCTGCAACTCATAGACCATGATCCATATGTCTAAAAATAGACATAGTCTAAAAATATACTTTGTGCCAAAAATAGCCTGCGAGCCCACTTAGTGAAGGCGACTTCTTTTCACTAAGCTCCATCATCTTGTTGCATTTTCAACATATCTTCACCTATCTTGTTAAATAACTTTCATGTACCACTAGAGGAAATTATATTACACTATTCTACATTATCTAATCCTATCAATCATATTAATATGCGTTAGACACATCCCCATAGATTGGTACACTTTCTGGTTGTAGTCAACACTTGTGTCGTAACTTGTATTCTAAGTGTCACAAAGCTACATTCCAAATGTAACTCTTAGAAATAAGTCTCGCTTTGCTGTCTTTTCAAGATATGCATGTGCATCTTGAGTACTGTGCATTCTCTTAGATTTTTTTTGATGGGATACATGTGTGTGTGAAAATTTGTTTTGGAACTTGTTTATATCATGTGTTCTCTCTTGTTCTAGTGATACAACACTTAGCCATTTTTGGGCTTTCCCTTGTCTTCACACTTTTCATACCCAAAATTCCAGCTATTGTATGAGTACATTACATATTCTTATGCTACAAGGATGCATCCCTTACCTCTTATAAATGTTCACTATTCCATCCTAAGGGTAGCCTCTTCCACAAACACATTTTGCAATCCTGGAGCACATTGTCTCAAGTCTCTATAGCTTACACTTTCTTACTAAGCACAAGACTAGCTCGTTATTGCCTCCATTTCATATGGTGTAGTTCTAGTGGGTAGTGGAGGATCCTCCTAATCACCGCTAAAGAGAGCTGTGAAATACAAAGGCTCTCTCCCTTTCATGGTGAAGTGCGCATCCTCAAGGTACAATGACCTACCCTTCTACTGCTTACACTAGTTAACTACACAATCCCTTCACCAAGTGAGCCTATTACTATGAATTTTGCAGTTATGATTAGAAAATAGGTCCATATCTAGGCCACTTCATCCATAAACTGTGAAATATTAGAGTATTCTCCTCAATCACTATGCATTTCATAGTCACAGTGGCTAGTCATGTCTCTCCTGTTGATTGAAACCCTTACTGCACAATACCTTGTCCTTTCTTTCCTCAACTACACATTTCGTAGTTCCATTCAATAGCTAGGCCATCTCTCATTCCATGTGAATCTCAACTTCACAATCCATTCCTCCTCTTCCCAAAGCATTGTGCATCCTCGGTCAATAAGATCATCACCCTTGTCTCCTAGACTTTCCCACTACGAAAAACCTTGAATATCCTCTCCTTATTGCATATTTCATATTTCCAGTGGAAAAAATGGTCCTCTATTAGTCACTGCTGAGCTTAACTATGCAATTTCTAGTCTCTCTCTGTGAAAACCCTTTCCCACTGTCCCATCAGAATCAGTATATTGTATGATAAAGCATAGGTAGAATAGGTGATTATGGGACTGATGTTGTCTTGTCATGAGTGAATTAATTTGTAGGTAATATCATTGTATCATGACAATATGATGTCAAAGGGTTAGCAAGGAGAGGTTGTAAGGAGGACACCTATCAATAGGAGACATGAAGATGCTATTGTGCAAGAGTAAAGGAATCTTGGACCATGATGAAGAGATGGAAACTCATGTTGACTTGGAAGGTTGAAACACTAATTCATAACCTTTGGATGGTGAAGATGAAGTACAACCATGATTTTGAAGACATAAAAACAAGTAGAAGATCTTGGCTTTTATGCACTATGAGGTCTTATGTCACCATCACCAAGTCATGGCTTCTCAAATTGTCTCCACAAAAGTCATATGTGTTAATGTATTTTTCAATATCACATGTGGAAACTAATTATGTAATTTCCAAAAAATTAGAAAATGTAGAATGTGTGGAAGCCCAAGGGTCCCACATGGAATTTGAAAAGTCACTAGAAAGTTCTAAAGTCATGTATATGCTCAAAGGTCACATAGGAATTTGAAAAGTCATAGTAGGAGCTCAAGAATCATGAGGGAGGTCAAGAGTCCCATGGGAGGTCAAGAGTCACATGGGGGTGCAGAGTCACCTCATTTGTTATAAATAAACCCTTATAGCTCAAGAGAGAGGTCTTTTTGGAACTTTTTCACCTTGGCTTCTCTAGCTTAGCATAGGAGAGAAGATCTTTCTTTGGAGGAGAAAGTAGTGACTTAATGTTCCACTATTGGGACTAGTGTAGCAACATTGTAATTACATACCTTGGGACTTTCACTTAATATATGAAGCTTTTGGAGCCAACACACTTTCATGTATATGTTGTGGATGATTGTTATACTATTGTTTCATTGTTTGTGGTGTAGGTTTATGCTAACACATACTAATGAAAATGAATTATTCCATTGGCTTTAGTATATATCTTGTTGAATGTGCATTTTTAATTTCTTTTATGATCATTGTTATCTTGTGAACTACTTTGCAGGTTAACTAAATATCCTCTCATACTCTTGAGTGTCTCTTTTAGTATAGTACTATTACTTTTCTTCTAGAGGCTCACTATCTCTGTTCCCTTTCATGATAGTTTGTATAATCTCTTATGTTGATAATTGTATCCAAGGAAAATTCCTCGAAATAATGGTGATTGGACCTATTATCCATATGGGGCTCCTACTCCAAACAATGTGATGTCTAGTTAGGAATTCATACTCAGAGACCCCTTTTCTTGGAGGACTTCAACCAACACCATCAACAATTGGAACTAGAAGGAGGGCTAGATGAAAATATGAGGTTGTTGAGTCTGTTTTGAATCTTCCATCAAGTTGAATGGATCATTCCAAAATCATAATCCTAGGATGATTTTATAATATATCTAATCTCTCATTCCCTGCGGAAATTATTTAAAACTTGTCTCAATTAAAGTTTGATGGTGAGGGTGGAACATCCATAGCCGAGAATACATCTCTATTCCATAAGTTTTGTGATTTTTATGAAGTGGACTGTGAAGATGTTTCCTGTAAATTATTCACCCTCACACTCAAAGTTCGAGTTAAGTTATAGTGTCATACCGTACCAGCTTCTTCCATTCATTCATTTTAACAACTTTTCAAGGAGCTTCATCAAGCCTCTAATATGTATGATTACCAAAATGTTTATAAAAGGATTAATCAACTTAGAATTAAGCCTAATGAATCAATAGAAGGTTTTTCCAATATATTTCTTCACCTATGCTATGAGTTTCCTGAAGAAGATGAGGATTTGGATTTCTTCAAGGAAAAGTTTCAACGTTTGGCCCAAATTTCTTTGAAACATTGTGAATCTAAATCCCTGGTTGATTGTGCTATCCCAACTTTTATTAATCATAAGACACCTCTAATCTCAAAGGAGGAACTTAGTTTCCCTTTTGTCCCTTGTCCTCCTCCCCTTTCATTGCCTAATAAGGTAGTCTCTGGTGCTATTGTCAGGACTGGGAAATCTAAAATTCAAATTGTTGATATGCCTCTTCCACCTTATTTTGCTTTCAATGGTCAATACTTCATCTGGGAAAGCTTTGAATGTTCTAATAAAAACATAGAGCCTAAGGTGGAGGTTGATCCCTTTATTTTCCAAGATCACATCAATGCACATAATCTTAATATTGAATTCATTTCAATTGAAAATATGTTTCTGAAAGGGGTACTTGTCATCCTTTGTCATCTACACCTCATGGATTTTTGTACCTTGATTCATTTGATCAATATATTCCACCAACAAGTTCTTCAAATACTATTTATTCTTAGTTTGTTGGTCCAAATTGTGATCAAGTACAAGGTGATCACATTCCATAGGTAGAGGAGAAGAAGGGTGAAGATTATTTTAATCTCTCTTTCCTCTTTCAAGATGTTGTTCCTTCATTCTCAAGTGATTCAAAATCTTGCAATCTCGGTAATCAGTAAAAAAAAATAAAAAAATTGGTTAATTGAACTAAAGCCTTGGACAACCATCAATCTGATTACAATGACTCCATTGCTATATATGATGATGAAGGCCTAGGTACATCGACTAATTACTTTATTTATCAAGAGGGTTTCAATTTTAAAGGTTCTAATCTAGAATATGATTTGGTCAAAGAAGAATCTATTATGGGAACTTCTTCAATCCATTGTCCCTTGTGTCCTCTTGCTCATAATGAATTTACTTGCGGTGAAAATATGTGATGATTTTTGAATTCAAATCTTGATGAGTATAATTTTGAATTGACACAAGGTGGTAGGATGCACATAAAAAGGAAGAAAACAATGAAATTATTAAGAATCCATCCCATTCCTTGCAGTTTCTAGTTTTGCATGAGGATAATTCTTTAGTTCAGGTTGCTCATGAAATTTCTCTGACCTATACACCCTCAGATAAAAAATTAGGAGAACCTTATCACATGAGTAATTTTCTTCTTGATGTAGAAACTCTGATCAATCTAGTGATTTAGATGGCTTCCATATGGATAACAATGATCCTGTTGAAATCAATGATAGTAATTGTCTACGTGAAATTCACAATTTGATTTAACTCTCAAAATGTAATTATTCAACATTTGAAAGTTAAGGGACTTGTCAAGGAGTTGAGGCACTTAAAATCTCGTTGATGGTTATGTCTGGTTCTTGCGATCCTAATAAGATCCCTGACATTAGAGGAAATTTTAGCCTAAAAGTTCCCATGAAATTTCCACATACATGATTTGTAAACCAATCAAAATCCTTTAATTTTAAAAATAGGTACTTGTCAACATTTTGGAGGGAAAATATAAAACTACTTTTTAAAATTGCATTTTGGATTATCTCTCAATAGGTTACACCACACTTTTTTAATGTATATTCAATTTTTATCATTGTGGGTCTTATCTAAAGTATGCATTAATGGGTACTCGTTGGATGCAGAATTTAATTTTGCATCAAATGAGTATCTACACATGAAATTTGAGTAAACCTATAAGGAGAGAAGCCAATAATACAATTAAAAAAGTAGTTTTCTTCTTTTCCCTCCAAAATTCATAACTCTTATTTTAAGATTTTCTTATTATTTTCATATTTTTCCTTAGGAGGCCACTTTTAGGCTGAAATTTCCTGTAATGACTAGGTCAAATCTATATTTTCTCGCATAATTATTTTCTTTGTATTGTTTCACTAGATGCAAACTTGCTCTTGAAAGATTTCAACATTTTCATGTTAGTTTTCCTAATTTTCAAGGTTAAGATTTTAATAAAATAGAAAACTCTATTTTAATTAATTCATCTTCATGTATACCCCATATATCAAACCTAAGATTGGAATGGTTATCTTTCATGGATGCCTAGAGCTATAAAGCCTACCATTCTGACCATTAAGGGATTTGTATCTGTTAAGTGTTTCTATGAATTATCAACTCTTAATCTTTCTTTTGAATGTTATGAAGCTAATCATTGTTTTTCTCCATGATCTATCCTCTTGGGTGTTTTTCAATTCTTGAATCATTCAACGAATCAAAACCCTCATGCAAATATGGATATTGGATTTGATTTGACATATCCTTCTAACCTTTTGTTAGCATGTTATTATAATTAGTTTCCCAGATTTACAAGGCCAAAAATTGTTATTAATTCCCCAATATTTCATATTAGTAATCTAGTATCGAATTAGACACAAAGGGAAATGACCAGGAATCAAGAATCCTATATGTCAAACCACCAGTATGATCATAACATTGGGTGTAACATTTTTTATTAAATAATTATTTTCGCACTAGTATATATGATGATAGTTATTTTACATCGATTGATCTTGTTGAACCCATTGATCTTTATGATTTATTAGTTCACTATCTGGATACTTTTCATGCAGTTGAGGCGCTTTAGCCTTTGTTGATGGTTATGTCGAGTCCTCACTATATTGAGAAGGTTTCTGAACGAGATCAGGTTATATTTTCTTTGCAAGGTTCTCCCCATGATTCGAATGAACTAATTGAAATTTTATTCTCTCAATAGTTTCAGGGTTTTCAAAAGGATTGTTTCGGATTCCATGATCAAATCTATGATTGGTGAGAAACATCTTACTTAGCAAGCTCTTTCATAAATAATAAGTTTCAATATTTCCTACATTTTCTAATAATAGAAACATGGATGAAAGCACATTCACAAGAAGCTTTAAAGGTTTGTATGATTGTTATTCTAATTGAAAAGGTAAGGTCACAGACTAGTTAAAGTTATTTGTTATGGAACATCTTTCTGCCAGTAGGAAAGACCTTTTATTTCTTGCATAAGTTATTCATGATCATATCTTTATTTCTGCACAATGTTTTATATTGTTCCTAATTGCTCATATCCTTCTTCTTGCAGGTCAAGGATAATTTTGATGGTTTCATTGGAAATTTGATTTCACGTAGCCCTAACTTTCTAGCCGATTATATTAAGAGTAGGTATAGTTACATTGCATGACCCTACATTTTTCTTTTCATATAGTCTTTGTATTAGATTTGTTTCATGATTTTTTTTCTTGAATGTTGTTCTTACATTCACTCTATTCTTTTGATTTTTTTCTTTCTTGTTTTGTAATTTATTTTCTTTTTTGTTGTTTTCAATAAGACCATGCATGTAAATTGCTCTTGTTTGGCTCGAAAATACAATGTGGAAAATTTTTGAAAGGGATTTGTGACACACATCAGCACTTGGCTAACTTTTGGTCCATATTCTTTGGTTGGGTTTTATATATTTAATTTCAATGATGTCTGAATGGTAAATATGATTCATTCAAATGGAAAGCTATAAGGAGAAAAATGGTGCCCATATTTATTTTATATCTCCATTCCTTAAATCAGTATTACAATTGAATGGTGTTTTTCTTGCTGATCCAATCGAGTAGAGAAGGGAAAGGAGAAAAATAAGAGTGAGTGCATTAATTTAAGAGGAATATAATAGTCTCTGAAGAAATAATGTCCTCGCTTTCTCTCAATAAGTTGGGACCACTCTTCCACCATAGAAATATAAATGTAGATAAAATTCCAATGACCATATCACAAAAAAAACAAAGAGTGAAAGAAGAGAAAGGCTTCCTACATAGAGAGGTGAAGCAAGTAAGTTCACTAGTGTACTGAACAGGCTCATTAGCAGTGAAGCAATGCCTGTGTTCTGGTAGTGAATCTCCCATGGTACTGAACAAACCTGTTGGTAACAGAGCAATACCGAAGGTGGAACTAAAAGTATAATCATATTAAACTCATGAATATATACTATCCTTCTCTTGGATTAAAAAAATTGAGATATGGTAGGCCTTGTACATGTTTTTAGCCAAGATAGGGGATAGGAGAGACTATATTTATAATTGGGATAAGTGGGGAAGTTAAGGCAGTCCACATGGTGAATCAATACTTTCTTAAAGAGTATACACTATGCATAAAGCTAGACCTAAACAAAGAAGTTAGAGTTCTTCCAATGTGTCGCCAAGTATTGTTGTTGTGACAAACACCCTCCAAAATTTTTCCTACACTTGAATTTTGGAGCCTCCTTGTGATCTTACGATCTATCATTCCAAGTTTATCATAGTCAATTCATCATCGGTTGATATTTTTTTACGTTTTCAAGTCTTCTTCTAAGGTTCTAACGATCGAAGTCACTTTATTGCACATGCTTATCTTTTGATGCATTCACAAGCACACCTCTTTCTAGAAAGCCTAGTAGTCAATGTCTACCTCTAGAAGACATGCATTGTGCAACCTTTGGATATGGTGCCTGCGCATTCCCTAGAAATAGTGATTGCACAGTGTTTGGTGGTAGTGACTTGACAACTCCTTATGATAGTGATTGTGCAATACTTGGTGGTAGTGACTACATAGTTCATAAAGACAGTTCCTCCACAACCTTTACTGATAGTTAGTGCACAATTCCAGTTCAAAATGAGAATGTGATTCTCCAATTCAGTTTTTTCTTCCAAGATATGTGCACTTTGAAGCATAAGGAGCATTATCTCACTCTCAGTTTCATCTATATTATCATTTGGGAGAGCTTTCTCAACTATCGCTTTTGCACACTTTTGTTTTTGTAAGTGTCACTGTCACTTTTTACACTGTCGTTTTTGCTTGCTTTCACTTTCAAAAGTGTCGCTTTTTCTTTCTTTTGTTTTTTCATATGTCTCTTTCACTTTCTTTAGCCTTTTCAAGTGTCATTTTTTCTTATTCTTACTATTGCAAGTTTCACTTTTGATTTCTTCCACTCTTGTATGTGTCACTTTTGTTTATCTTCACTTATCTTGTTAAAGAATTTTCACGTACCATTAGAGGAATTCGTAGTGCACTCTTATGCATTAGGAAATCCTATCAATTGTAGGAATATGCACTAGACACTTCCCCACATCTTAGCACACTTTCTGTTTGCAGTCGACATTTGTGTTGTAACTTGAATTCTAAGTGTCACAAAGCTACATTTAAAATGTCGTACTTAGAAATAAATGTTGCTTTGTTGTCGTTCCAAGGCATGCATGTGGATTTAAAGTGTTGTGAATTCTATTGGCTTGTTTTTAATGGCATAAATGTGTGCAAATATGTTTTGGAACTTGTTTATATCATATGTTCTCTCTTGTTCAATTGATCCAACACTTAGTCATTTTTCGGCTTTCCCTTGTCTGCAAACTTTTCATGCCTAAACTCCCATCTTTTCTCTCTTGTTCCATTGATCCAACACTTAGTCATTTTTGGGCTTTCCCTTGTCTTCACACTTTGCATACCTAAACTCCCATCTACTAGATGAGCGCATTTCACATTCTAGGTTAGAAAGGATGCATCCCTTACCTCTTACAACTGTGCATTATGCCATCCTAGGGGCATCATCTTCCACAAACTCATTATGTAAACCTGAAGCACAGTCTCTCGAGTCTCTATTGCTTACCCTTGCTCACTACACCCAATACTAAATCCTGCTTGCCTCTATTTTGCATTGTGTAGTTCTAGTGCATAGGAGCCTCCTCTTGATCACTGATGAAAAGAATTATGCAATACAAAGGATATCTCCCTTTCATGGTGAAGTGAGCATACTCAAGGTATAATGACATACCCTTTTGTTGCTTACACTAGTTAATTATGCAATCCCTTCACCAAGTGAGCCTCTTACTGCACATTTCACAATTCTAGTGGATAGTAGGTCCATCTCTATGCCACTATATCCCTCAACTGTGCAATCTTGGAGTCTTCACCTCAAACATTGAGCGTTGTGCAGTTATAGTGGCTAGTCTAGTCACTCCTACTGACTAAAACCCCTCATTGCACATTACCTTGTCTTGTCTTGCCTCAACTACAGATTGCATAGTTCCAGTGGAGAGTGAGGCCATCCCTTATTCTCTATGGAGATTAATTGCAATCCCTTCCTACTCTTCCAAAAACAATGTGCACTACAAATCCTTTTTCAGCAAGCTCATCACCCTTGTCTCCTAGACATTCCCACAATGCAAAACCTCAAAAAGCCTCTCCTTATTATGCATTGCATAGTTAAAATGGACAACATGTTCATCCATTGGTCACTGTTGAGCTCAACTATTCAATTCCTAGTCTCTCTCTCTCTCTCTCTCTCTCTCTAAAAACCTTTGCCCACTATCCCATCATAATCAATATATTATATGAGCAAGCATATGTAGAATGATTGATTATAGGACTGACGTTGTCTTGTCATGAGTGAATTCATTTGTAGGTGATATCATTGTACCATGACAATATGATGTTAAAGGGTTAGCAAGGAGAGGCCATAAGGAGGACACTTATAAGGAAAAGACACATATATGTTATCATGCAAGCATAAAGGAATCTTGGACCATGATGAAGAGATGTAAACTCATGTCGAATTAGAAGGTTCCAACACTGAGTCAGGCCCTTTGGAGGGTGAAGATGAATTACAAATTGGATATATAATGAATAATTGAATACACAACAAGAAAGAGAACGGATTTACCTTTATGCACTATGAGGGCTTATGTCATCGACGCCAAGTCATGGCTTCTCACAATGTCACCAAAAAATTCATATGTGTCAATATATATTTTTCCACATCACTTGTGGAATGTAATTATGTAATTTCCAAAAAATGAGAAAATTTAAAATGTGTGGATGCCCAAGGGTCCCACATGGAATGTGGAAAGTCACTAGAAAGTTCTAAAGTCATGTAAAAGCTCAAAGTTCACATAGGAATTAGAGAATTCATAGTAGGAGCTCAAGAGTCACATGAGAGGTGGAGAGTTACCTCATTTTGTTATAAATACACCCTCATATCTCAAGAGAGGGGAATTTTGGGAAATTTTTCACCTTGGATTCTCTATATTGGCATAGAAGAGAAGATATTTCTTTGGAGAAGCAAGTAATGACTTAATGTTCCACTATTGGGTTTACTATGACATCATTGTAATTGTGTATCTTGGGACCTTCACTTAATATATGAAGCTCTTGGAGCTAGCGCACTTTCATGCATATGTCGTCAATTAGTGTGAGGGTATTCTTTCATTATTTGTGGCATATGTTTATGTTAACACATACTAATGAAAATGAACTATTTCGTTGGCTTTAGTATATGTCTTGTTGAAAGTGCATTGTTACTTGCTTTTATGATCATTGTTATCTTTTGAACTACTTTGTAGGTTAACTAATGATCCTCTCATGCTCTTGTGTGTCTCTTTTAGGATAGTACTATTACTTTTCTTCTAGAGGCTCACTCTCTCTTTTCCCTTCAATGAAAGCACCTTATATACATTGCAATTGTATGCCACACAGTGTAAAATTACTTGTTTGTTTCAATGATTGTTTGTATAATATCTTATGTTGATAGTTGTAGTCAAGGAAAATTCCTAATAATAATGGTGACCAAACCTATTATCCAGATGGGGCTCCTACTCCAAACAGTGTGAGGTCTAGTTGAGCCTTCATACAGGTGAGACCCCCTTTGTTGGCAGACTTCCAACAATGTTAATAACCCATTATAAATTACCCCATGATATAGGAACATGATTGAATGCTAATGGTTTATACTCAAGGAGGAGGGAATGATCTAGGTTTATATACAAGATCACCTAAAAAATGGTATCAACTCTAGTAGTTTTTGGTTCATGATTTTGTAGTGTATTTTTCTAAGCCTTCCCATGCATTTTTTGAGGAAGTTGCACATAACAACTAGGGAAGTGACCTAGTCAATTGGTTTTCTTTCTAAATAGATAAATAAGACCAATAATTGAGCACCAAGTGAAACTTTACAATCCCAAGAAGCCCCCCTCTTTCTGGACAAGTCATATTCATCTAGTTTAGCTTTCTTTCTTAATTCTAATCAAGCTACATTAGGGTACTTGCATTTTAAGTTTTTCCATATTAACTATTTTTTTCATTGTTATAGATTGCAATTTCAATATCTAGTTATATGGTTTGTGTAGGACATAATTGCCACATCTCTTCTTCAAGATAAGCTACCACCACTCTAGCCATTTTGTATTGCATGTAGATTGCAATGATTTTCACTTTAATACTTTCTTTGATTTTGTATCTTCTATCATATTTACAATATATTTTTCTTTCATTGTGTTCTCAATCCAATTTCGATAATAATTTGGAGCACTTGTGCTTTTACAAGCTATAATTAATGAATCGGGAAGAAGAATGACAAGTAATACCTTTAGTTGAAGATTTGAGTGCTCTTGGAAAATCAAGGGACGATACAATGTTGTAGAAGAAAGTTTGAACCACTTAGAGATGTTAGAAATAATTATGAAAAATTGGACTCAAGGGACAATTACCAAGGAAGGAAAATTGGTATGAGAGCCATAAAATTTGCAAAATGGTTGTTTTCCTCCTTCCAATAGCTTTTGGGGACCAACAAAATCTCTTTAGGGAGATGTGATTTGAATGAATTAGTGAACTATGGAGTGTCCAACCTTATACATTATCTTTCATACATGCATGGCTTGTAGTTTGACATGTGTCACCTAGTGTTAGGTTGCTTGTAGTGAAAACGACCACTTTGTATTGTTCACCTCCCTCACCTCTCATATAAGCAAAGGGAGGAAAGAGGCTTCCACTTATTTCATTCCTATGGCATACTTGTATTATATATGTGAGGAGTGGAGAGCACTGGTCTATTTCATAGTACTCTTCTTCTTTTAAATTTCTCTCTTTTGAGGCATTTGGAGAAATCAATGCTACTTCTTATGCTTACTATGGTGGAGAAGGGAGGGATAAATATTGTACAATAATAAGATGCATGTATAGCTGCCAAGGAGGAATTGTTGATGATGGTGTTGGCTTGTTGAGGATATTTAGGCAGTGGAAAGCTTTGGTTAAGGGTGATTTCTAGATAGGAGTAGTTGTTGGTTAAGGTTTCCATGGTCCCCCTATCTAGGTTTTTGAGCACTTGACTTGTATCAACTTTGTGATAAAAACAATGTAAACTTTGTAAAGAGAACTGATACTGTTACCTCTTTCGTAGAGATAGCAAAAAAGTGACCCGATTTTGAAAAGGGGTGATGCAGAGCACACATGCTTTTTTTAGAGCATAGTTTTGGGCACTTTAAATTTTTTTATGTACATTGCATTTTAGAATGGTAGGGATTTTCATGCTGATTTAAAAAAGTAGTAATTCTGCATCAGGTCTTTTTTTTAAAAGACCTAATTTTTGACTTTAAGTTTTCTAATGTATGAAATGTAAATAATTAGTTTTTAAATTTAATAATTTTTGAAGTGGTCTTCTTCATATTTTCTTGTTTTTATTTTAATATTTTTTTTATTTTTTTTTTACAGTGAGGTTTTTATCGTTTTGCATATTTGAAGAAGAAGGTCAATATTTTGAATTTTTGATATTCTACATATTTATACGTCGTTAATTAATTTTTCAATCCACCTGAAATAATTGTCTCAAAAACAATAATTTTTAACAATTGACATAAAAATAACCATTTTAAACATAAATATAACTAAAAAATACAAATTTTGATAATTTTTTGTAGTTTTTTGCTAGAAATGACATGTCAAAATCACAATTTTTATAGGAAAATTTTAACTAAAAATGGTTATATAATAGTTTTTTTTTTATGAATTTCATGTAAAAAAATAATAATAATAATCACTGTTTTTTTCAAAAAATATTGGTTAACATAAAAATTAATGTGAAAATCACATAATACAAATATTGAACACATAACAACCTTAATTGAGTGCTTAATCTTCTCATAAAATGTCAAAGTCAAAACATTACAAGTTAACTAATTAATATTTACAAAAAATGAGCCTGATTTCCAAGCATAACTTAAATTTAATCAATAATGTCACGTAATCCAAACCCTTCGCCCTCTAGAGTTTCTTCATTGTCTTCTTCCACAATATTTTCTGCTTCATTTTGCTCATTTCCCTCTTCTAATGGATCTTTGATATCTACGAATCTCCTAATGTATGCCTTTCCAATCATTCTGTGTAATGGTGGTTGGGGTTCCTTTGCCTTTTTTGCCACACGTGATTCACTAAAGTCCCCTTTATTCAAGCCAATTTCTTGCATTGCATCTGGAAGAAATTAAAGAGCATTAATTCTTTACTGAATAAAATTGCATTATATTGGATCTTTTTTCAATGGCAATGCAATTTCTTCAAGAATCACCACGCCACCCCCACAGGTTGTTGGGCCGCCGGGGTGGGGTGGAGGGCGAGGTGATTCCTGGAATCACCCCACCACCCACGTGAGCTGCTGGGCCACCAAGGTGGGGTAGAGGGTAGGGTGATTCCCAGAATCACCCCACCACCCCCGCAGGCCGTTGGGTATGACGGGTGGGGCAGAGTGCGGGGTAATTCCCGGAAATAACCCCGCACCCGTGTGGGCCATTGGGTCATCGGCGTGGGACTGAGGGTAGGGTGATTCCCGAAATCATCCCACCACCCCTGCAGGCCATTGGGCCACCGGGGTGGGGCAGTGGGCAGTGTGATTCCCAGAATCACCCTGCCACCCCCGCAGGCTGTTGGGCCGCCGGGGTGGGGCGGAGGGCAGGGTGATTCCCAGAATCACCTCGCCACCCCCGCAGGCCATTGGGTCGCCGAGGTGGGGCAAGGTGATTCGTGGAATAACCCAGCCACCCCTGCGGGCCGTTGGGCCATTGGGGTGGGGCAAAGGCTATCCACATCCCTCCGCCCCACCTCGGCGGCCCAACGACCCGTAGGGGTGGCCAGGTGATTCCTGGAAGCACCCTGCCACCCCCGTGGACCATTGGGCCATCGGGGTGGGGCGGAGGGCGAGGTGATTCTGAGAATAACCCAGGCACCCTCGTGGGTGATTGGGTCGCTAGGGTGGGGCAGAGGCTATCCGCAGCCCTCTACACCACCCGAGCGGCCCAACGGCTCGCAAGGATGGTGGGGTTATTCCGAGAATGAACCCGCCACCCCCATGGGTTGTTGGGCCACCAGGGTGGGGCGAAGGCTGTTCGTAGCCCTCTGTACCACCCTGGTGGCCCAACGACTCACACGAGTGGTGGGGTGATTCCCATAATCAATGCGCCACCTCCCCAGGGCATTGGGTCGCTGGGGTGAGGTGGAGTGCAGGGTGATTCTTGGAATCACCTTGCCACCACCATGGGCCATTGGGCCGCCGGGGTGGGGCGGAGGCTGTCCACAGCCCTCGGCCCCACACCGATGGCCCATCGGCATGCCGAGGTGACTCTCGAAATCACCCCGCCATCCCCGCAGGTCGTTGGGCCACTAGGGTGGGTCGTAGGCTGACCGCAGCCCTCCGTCCCACCCTAGCGACCCAACGGCCAGCGGGGGTGGCGGAGTGATTGTGGGAATCACCGCGCCACTCCTGTGGGGCGTTGGGCTATTGGGGTGGGGCGGAGGGCTATCTTCAGTGCTCCGCTCCACCCTTACAGCCCAACGACCTGGGGGGTTGGCAAGGTGGTTCCTAAATCGCCTCGCCACCCCCACGGGACGTTGGCCAGCAGGGGTGAGGCAAAGGCTATCTGAAGCCCTCCGCCCCACCATGGCAGCGCAACAGCTCGCAGGGGTGGTGGGGTGATTCCTGAAATCACCTCGCCACCCCCGCGGGTCGTTGGGCTCCGGGTTGGGGCGGAGGGCGAGGTGACTCCCAGAAACACCTAGCCACCCCCACAGGTTGTTGGGCCGCTGGGGTGGGGCAGAGGGCAAGGTGATTCGCGAAATCACCCCATGACCCCTCCGGGCCATTGAGATGCTGGGGTGGGCTGGAGAGCGGGGTGATTCCCAGAATCACCTTGCCACACCCCTGGGGCCTTGGGCCGCCAGGGTGGGTTGGAGGCCAGGGCGATTCTTGGAATCACCCTGACACCCTCGCTAGCCGTTGGGCCGCCTGGGTGGGGCAAAGGGCGAGGTGATTCTCAGAATCACCCCACCACCCTTGCGGGCCGTTGGGCTGCCGGGGCGGGGCAGAGGGCGAGGTGATTCATAGAATAAGCCCGCCACACCCGCAAGCCATAAGGCCGCCGGGGTGGGGCGGAGGGCGGGGTGATTGCCAGAATCAACCTGCTAGCCCTGCGGGCCGTTTGGCTATCGGGGTTGGGCGGAGGGCAGGGTGATTCCCGAAATCACACCACCACCCCCGCGGGCCGTTGGGCTGCCGGGGTGGGGCGGAGGGCAGGGTGATTCCCAAAATCATCCCGCCACCCCCACGGATCGTTGGGCCGCTGGGGTGGGGTGGAGGGCGGGGTGATTCCGAGAATCACCCAGCCACCCTCGCGAGTCGTTGGGTTGCAAGGGAGGGGTAGAGAGCGGTGTGATTCCCGGAATCACCCCGCCGCCCCCACGGACTGTTGAGCCGCCGAGGTGTGGCAGAGGGCGGGGTGATTCTTTAAATCACCTTGCCATCCCCGCAGGTCATTGGGCTGCCAAGTTGCACTGCCTCTACCCCACCTCGGCGGCCCAATAGCCCGCGGGGGTGGCAGGGTGATTCCTGGAATCACCCTACCACCCCAAGCCTTTGCCCCACCCTGGCTACCCAACGGCTCACGGGGATGTTGGGGAGATTCCCGGAATCACCCCGCCACCCCCACAGGCCATTGGGTCGCTAGGGTGGGCAGCCTCAAAATAGCCTCGCCAACTCCGTGGGCCATTGGGTAGTCCTGGTGGGGAGGAGGCAGCCAACCCCAGCAGCCTAATGGCCCACCGGGGTGGCGGGGTGATTCTAGGAATATTCCTGCCCTCCACGCCACCCCGGTGGCCCAACAGCCCGTGGGGGTGGCGGGGTGATTCTAGGAACCATCCTGCCCTTCGCCCCACCCTAGTAGCCCAATGGCCCGTGGGGGTGTCGGGGTGATTCCAAGAAACACCTGCCACCCCCACGGGCCATTGGGCCGCAGGGTTGGGGTGGAGGCTATCTGCAACCCTCCGCCTCACCCAAGCGGCCCAATGGCCTACTATGGTGGCAGGGTGATTCTTGGAATCACCCCGCCACCCTCGCAGGCTGTTGGGGCGCTAAGGTGCGACAGAGGTTTTCCGCAGCCTTCCTCTCCACCCTGGCAGCCCAACGGCTCACGGGGTTGGTGGGGTGATTTACAGAATCACCCTGCCACCCCCACGAGCCACTGAACCACTGTGGTGGTGCGTAGAATCACCCCGCCACCCCCGCGAGTTGTTGGGAAACTGTGGTGGTGCGTAGGCTTGTGGTGGCAGGTTGATTTCCCGGAATCACCCCACCACCCCCACAGGTCATTGGGCCACTGGGGTGGGGCAGAGGCTGCCCACCCCGGTAGCCTAACAGCCTGCGTGGGTGGCGGGGTGATTCCACAAATCACCCTGCCCTCCGCCCCACCTCGGCGGCCCAACGACCCATGGTGGTGGTGTGGTGATTCCGGGAATCACCCCACCTTATGCCCCAACCTGGTGGCCCAACAACTTGTGGGGTGATTCCCCGAATCACAGCATGCTCCACCCCACCCCGACGGTCCAATGGCCTGTGGGAGTGGCGGGTTGATTTCAGGAATCATCTCGCCCTCCGCCCCACCCCAGCGGCACAATAGTGTGCGGGGCTGGTGGGGTGATTTTAGGAATCACCTTGCATTCCACCCTACCTCAAAAGCCCAATGGCCCTCGGGGGTGGCAGGGTGATTTTGGGAATTATTCCGCCCTCTATCCCACCTTGGCAACCCAATGCCTGCAGGGGTGGTGGGGTGATTCCGGGAATCACCTCGCCCTCCACCCCACCCTAGTGCAATAATAGCCCGAGAGGGTGGCGGGGTGATTCTGGGAATCATCCTATCCTTCGCACCACCCCGGTGGCCCGACAGCCTGTGGGGGTGGTCGGGTGATTTCGGGAATCACCCCACCTCCGCCCCACCCTGGTGGCCCAACGACTCATGGTGGTGGTGGGGTGATTCCAGGAATCACCACGCCCTCTACCTCACCCCAGCTACCCAACGGCCCTCGGGGTGGCGAACTGATTCTGGGAATCACCTCGCCCTCCACCCTAACCCGGCGGCCCAACGGCTCATGGCGGTGGTGGGGTGATTTGAGGAATTACCCTGCACTCCGCCCCACCCCAGCGGCCCAACGATTTGCGGGGGTGGCGAGGTGATTCCAGGAATCACCCTGCCCTTTTCCCCACCCCGGCATCCCAATGGTCTGCGGGGGTGGCGAGATGATTCTGGGAATCACCTCACCCTCCGCCCCATCCTGACAGCCATGTCATGTGGAAAGAGTTAATCTTGCGAACAAAACCAACCTCCCTAGAAGCCTAAGACTTTCTAGTGACAAACAAGACAATTAAGAGCAATCCTTCTCTAAACATGCATTCATCACACGAGAAACCAAGTGTTTTAGATCCTACCTGTAGTCCAACGCTGTTG